>CAJNIZ010002957.1:6618-24759 GCA_905231905.1 Symbiodinium pilosum | reverse complement strand
CATAAAAAATCCCGCCTGCGCAAAAATGGGGGCCCCACAGCGTCCCTTTCTGTATAAAATGCTGAGCACCTGAACCCTTAACTTATGCCTAAACCCGAACCCCCTCAATCCGTGAACCACAAACCCCAAACACCTAAGCCCTAAACATTGAACCAGCATATCCTGCGAGGATGACCAGTATTCCCAAGAGCCAACATGCTCATGTAGGGGCCTGAACACTTACTGATATCATATTGAGGTCTACTTCGGGATCATTTGCTGTACTTCTGCAAGGAATCTCGAACCATGATGTTGATAATCATCTAGGCTTCTACATAAAAGCCTGTCTTTTGGGTACTGCATTGGGACAAGTGCAAATCTGGCTGTGAAGCCAACCTGTGGTCTAGGCGCCAAGCGGCTAGAAAGCAGCAGGGTGATGCGAATTTCCCCATGGAATTTAGTATTTCTCCGATTGTACTCCTCCTTTGAAAACAACAAATTGCAAGGCAGGGTGAGGGGCATGTCTCACAAAAAAGGGTCTGCTTGTGCGCATGCAAAAAAAGACGATCCTTCTCACAAGAACTATGGCTTCCAGATACATGGGGGCCTATGCGCTCGATGTGTCCCGAACCCACTGCACCATTAGGTTCGATAGTGCATGGGCGCAGGTAGGGGTGATTTTCCCTCTTGAACTTTTTCGTAAGTGAATAGCATAAATTTGTGGATAGGCTTTTGAGTCCGTCTCTCCAAGCCCTATAACTAAGCTTGCCGAAATCCTACACTCAGAGCTTTATCCCATTCAACAAATTGAAAACTGCGCCCCTATCCTGCCCCCGGAATGTACAGAGGAAGTGAGGGTCCTGTCAACTTTGTCGGTCAGGCGTGATTTTCGGCTGCTTGAAGAAAGAGCACTACATGCAAGGCCGCTTGTTCGATTTGGATTGCAAATCTTGGTACTCTTCAAATGAGCGAGTAATCTTTTAAATAAGAACATTATGGTCCCCCCAAATGCAGTAAGACTACATCATGTTTTCATTTCGACTTGTAAGAAGACATGTAGTCTTACGTGCTTTCATTCCGACAGAGCGCTACTTAAATGGGTCCCATTTTGATATTGCACTGGGGTATGTACACATATACACATACACGTACCGCCACATATGTAAAGACATTTGGGTTCTGTTTGGGGTGTTGAGGGTGATATGCAGACAAATCAGAAACAGGTAGAGATGCCAGCAGACAATTCAACTTCGAGAGTTGAAAGTTGAGGGTCCGCTGGGTTTGAAGGTTCAGGTTCAGGGGCCGAAATACAGGGCTTCAGGGTATTAAGGGTTCAGAGCATCCAAGTGTCGTCCTCCTCTGATGGTAGTGAATCTTTGCAGTACAGGATCCTGATCGCAAACTTCTACTACCTTAAGCTGACATCAACGCCCTTGCTCGTTTGGGGAAGCGTGCTTATCGGAAACGGAAACTACTGACGGAGTGTGGTACAGGATCTCGGTTGAAGATTAACTTTCTGATGCTTAAAAGAGGATGGGGGAGTGGCTCCCTTTAATATTCTCTATATAGTCCCCTATTTTAGCTTCTACTCTATCATGTCCTTGGGGGGAGTGGATTTTTGAAGCCTTAGGGATCCTTTGGGGATACTGGACGGGGGTGGTGAGGATTAGCGATTACTAGGTGACCTACTCGCCTTGAGTTACTTTCCTAGCAAGCTGGTAGCTCTAGCTTCGCATAGGTTTCGTGGATTAGACTTTAGGCTTAGAGAAGCTTTGTATTGTGATTCTGTAGACCCTTGGGAGATCCAGAGTTTTCTCAGAAATTATTGTTGCGGGTTTGTCTTTGCCATGAGTTTCCGCTTCTCGTTCATCAGAAGGTCTGTGGGGGGGGGGGGGGGGTGTGAACACTTGTCTTGTGAACGCTATGGGTTGTTTAAGCCTCAAACAGGTCTACCTCCCTCTGCCTTGCCGGTGCCTGTAGGGTAGAAAGTTCATAGCCACCCTAAGCAGGTTCTCCAAATACGCACGGAAGCCCGAATAGTCCCCTTTCTAAGAGATCCCTTACCATGCCCACACGTCTCCAGGATCCTTCAGGGGCAACCCTTGTCTAGGAAACGTCTCTGGCAATTTAGGTAAATCCTGTGACCCTTACACGGACATTTCTCAGGATGATTCCCTTTATGGGGCCCCCCATAATCCCCTTCTAGCTCCTCTATATCCCTAGAGTCCCTATTCCCTGAGGGCCTATCTTTTTGAGAGATTCCCATATAAGCTATAGTCCAAACTCCCTAAAGAGAGTCATATTAGGAACTACATTGGGGTCATTAGAGCGGGGTGATTCTGCATTATTTACGGGGATACTAGGAGTTTAGACTACAGCTCATAGCCGCCAGACCGAGGAAGGAAAATTCCTGCTTGGGATGAATGGGGACTGGGCGACCGCAAGGTCCCTTGATCTCAGGGCCTGAGCCATATCTTCTTTTAGGGATAACAACGTCCCCAGTATAAAGAGTGAGATTATGCCTGTTTAGGGTTGTAAGGGTCTCAAAAGTCGTAGTTAGTAGGGCCCTCAGGCCTCCTGTGGAGTAAAAACTTCGTTTAAAGCCTCAGAATTCATAAATACCAGCTAGAAGCTTGACATGAAACAAAGGTACAACAAAAATATGAGGCGTTAGCCTGTGCAAGTCCCAAAAACTTGGCATTAAGAAGGTAGCCGCGCAACAGGCGACATAAAACATTCACATGAATTTACAGACCAAGTGTTGTTTTCTGAAAGAGTCTTCCGGTCTGAGTGTGGCGCAGTATTTGCTACTTCAAAGGTATCAAGAGACATTTAGTTGGAATTATGTGTAACGTTCTCTATGCAAGGGCGTAACTTCGGGCGTAATTTAGCTGCTGAGACTCCGCTCCAGCACCTAAACCTAAACTACACGCCCCTGGTAGCGAAGGTACCTAGATGGTAGGTTCTATTGTTGTATGTCATAGGACTTCGTATGGGCAGCAGAGAACAGTGAGCCGTAGTTTCGGGGCAATTTAGTAGCATTATTTGGTGGCCAGACCAAGTGAGATTACATTCTTCTCATAGGTACCAAAGAAAGACTGACCCCTGCAATTGTTTAGGGGTACCCATTCTACAAGATCAACCCAATATGTTCGAGCGTGGGAGGGTGTATTACATTGAAGAAAGTGAGAAGTGTGCCAGATGAAAGAACAACTGCCTGCTTCGCGCCCTGAAGGCTTCAGCGGAACCTACTGTGTGGGTTGTTCGCTATTGGAGCAGTATGCTTTTGATTAAAGCTTTTGTGACCGCGGAAACTGGTCTGTAGACATCCAGAGAAGCTCTGAGAACGATCATGACAAAGCGCTGGCTGACCTTCTGGGACTTTGATCTGAGAGCTTCAACCAAGTGCCAGGCATGCGCCCTCAAACCTCAAGAAGCAATCACTGCCCCTGAGACATCTTACTCCTAGCTTCAAACAATGGGTCTAGCCTGAAAATCTGCGCATGGAATATGCAAAGACCATGCCCCAGTCCTTAGCCCTGAACCCGCTTTTATCATGTTCAAAGGCAATTGCAGGAGGGCAGTCTATATGTAGGGACCTCGCATAGGTCGTATATACCCTTATATAACATCACATGGCCCCTATATACCCTATACCCCTCATGCAGACTCCCCCCATGGTAAACTCCCGACCTGTATATAGCTGGTCATTAGTCACCCACCCCTAAACCCTAATGTATCTAAGGTCCCATGCCGCCTGGTGCTTCGCGCTTTGGCAGGTCGCTGGATCCTCTGGACTCTAGGATTTGCTATAGCATTCGGGGGCTTAGCTCTTGGTCTTTAGAGTTTTGAGCTTGGGATTTGGGGTTCTATTTCAGTTTATACTGAATGTGAGGTGGCATATAGGAGTAATAATGCGCGTGAGGCTGAATGAATCCTGAAGTAAAAGCTCCACCAAAGCAAGCCGTACACCCACGCCGTATTCCTAAACTAGTCACGCCTCAAAACCCTAAACTCAATAGCCGTGAACCCTAAGCAATAAGCCCAAAACCTTCAGCCCCCAAGTCCTCAAACCCTTCTCCATGAAACCATAGCAAACACTTCAGAATTTCGAAGCACAGGGCTGCGCCTTGCGTACCTTCAAATACGGTAGCCCTTATGGTAGGAACGCCACAAAGGAACCCTTATGTTTTAGAAGCTAGGTAGGGAACCATCCAAAGTAAAATCAGCTATTACCCTATAGCCTGTTGCAAAGGGACTTCTAGATAACAGCGGCCTTTGCTGATATACCTGCCTGATGAGAAACACTTGAGTTTCCTAACCCTTAAACTCTCTCTCTAATTCTCTCTCCCCTCTCCACATACATCTCTGCATGGAGAAAATATACATCCCCAGATTTCCCGCTCTCATGTTTAGAGCCCTGAGTTCATGGGTCTTAGTAACTACCTATAACTCGGGTTATAACCCTACTGGACCATACTTTGAGTTCGGATAGCAGGCCATTGAGCGGGTATAAGTAGGAGTACAAGCCCAGGTACATGTAGACTCACTAAGTCCTTCCGACCTCCTAAGTGCTTCAGAGTCAAGGAAGGCAATGCAGCAGCGCCAGGACGCGGCAAGTGTCTATTGGGGGTTTAGGGATCTTACCCCAGGGATTGTGCTCTAGGAGATATATAGGGGTTATATCGGGATACTAGGAGAGAACATGGAAACTACTATGTTTGAAGGTTTAGGAAGTTTAGGCTAAAAAGTCTAACAACCAAATAGAACAAAATAACGACGAACAATGAGATGGACATTATGGTTATATAGGGCTTACATTCAACAGGGGAGGAAGAGGGAGAGAGAGAAAGCCATAGATACATGGATGGATAGATAGATAGATAGATAGGGTCACGGTCAGAGAGAGAGAGAGAGAGGGATAGAGAGAGGGAGAGAGAGAGGGAGGGGGAGACTGAGTGAGTGAGAGAGAAAAGGAGACAGAGGCACGGATGGAGAAAACAGATGCAGAGCTCTGAATCGCTGTGCCAGACCTGAGTGACGCCTACGTGAAGGAAGTGGTGGGGGAAACATTGCCGGTTCCAAGGTCAGCTTAACAGTGGATGCGAGCACCGGGGAGATTCAAAGCATTGTCGTGTGGACAGAAACCCCGCACGAAGTGCATATCCACTTGGCGGGCAGCTCCCACAAGCTTGGTCTTGCCCTGGACGGCATGGCGGGGTTGGGCGACCGGGTGGCCCGGCATGGTGGCCGGCTAATCCTTAAGGCAGTTGGCAGTGCTGAGCTGCATGGCGACAGCGCGGGTTCGGCGCTCCCCTGCCCCGGCACTTGGGAGAAGCTGGTGCCTCCCAAGCTGCGAGCACCCCTTGCACCACCACGCCTTGCATCGCCACAGCCTGGGCCACCTGCCATCCATGGGCCCAATTTGCACCACCAGACCCACTGCGAGGACATTTGCAGGCAAGGCTGGGAGCATAGCAAAGGTTCGGGCGGTTGGGGCAACTGCGGGGACAGGTGGTTCTACAGCAATCCCTGCTGCGGCCTCAGCAGGCAACGACAGCGTCCTGCGGTAGGCAAAGCAAATGCTATAAACAAAGGTTTAAGGTGCATTGGCCACGACCCATGTGTAACTCTCGCTTTTTGGCTAGATCTTGGCAGGCGGAGGTCATCGTCCAGCAGCTCCATGTATCTCGCCAGGATTCGGCAATCACAAACGACTTGCTCTACATACCCTGAGCTTGACCACAAGTAACTGGACCCCCAAAGCATGTAGAACTCAGTGTTATTGGAGCTATGATTTACTTACGCTGGAGGTCCACGTAAGCTAGGCTACACTTTAGGGCTTTCTGGTTTCGGACTCAGAGTTGAAGTTTGGGGCTTCAGGATTTAGAGTGTAGGGCTAACGTTGTTGGCACCATCCCCGATTTGTCGTCTTTTGCATATAGCACCTCACATATGTGTACATGCACATGCACGCAGACACGCGGGAACAAGATACTAGAGGGTGCGGGGATTAACTCTCCGCCGCAAAGCTTACATTTCAGACCGCGTCCAGACCGCAAGCCCAAAACCACAAACCCTATCCAAAGCCCTAAACCCGAAATCTTAAACTGCAAGCCTCAAGCCCTAAGCCCTAAGCCCTTAAACATAAACCCTACATCCTACAGCCGTAGCCCTGGAAGGAGAGTTGGATACTTGCAGATGGGGACGACAGCCACCTTTTCAACGCGTCACGCGCCTGAGCACAGCTGCTGCTTAGGGTTTCGGACTTGGAGTTTATAGGCTGCAAGGCTTGGGTTTCAGGATTTCGGGGCAAGGTTTAAGCCTGTGGTTTCAATGGCGCTGGGGGTGTAGGTTTTGGATCGTTATACATTGTGTGAATTTGGAACCCATACAAAAAACAGCTCAAACCTTATGGACCTTGAGCCCTGAGCCTTTGATTTGAAACCCGAGGCCCGAAAGCTTAATCCCTAAACCCTTAACCTTGAATCCCCAAATCCTAAACGCTTGTTTGGGCGGTCTGGGGAGTCTCGGAGCTTAAGCTGTAAGCCTAAACCAGCATGAACGCGGTATACTGGCAAGGGGTGTGGGCCACCGACCACTTCACGATTTTAGTTTATGGGCTTATAGGGCGGCACTGTTTGGGACAAATCTTTGGGGGTTTCGAGTTCAGAATTTAGGATTCGGAGCTTGCCTGCAAAAAGTTCCCCCACTTCAACACGCGTACTCCTAAAGGGTTTGGATAGGCGAAAGCAAGCTCGACAGTATACCTTCCACTCTCCAAAACTGGTCTTGGAAGCTTGGATCCCTAAACCCTTGATCTCCAAGCTGTAATCCCGAAACCATAGCTCGCAAAACTACAGTAATTAAAGGGCAAGCGCTGGTGAGTCGTGAACGCCCAAATTGACCCAATTACTTCAGAGCTGAGCCCTAAACTGTTACGTCTAGCAACTTCACGTTTAGCATCCAGCCCTCAGTCCTTGAAATGTAGGTTCATGCGCGCCATGGATTTCTACAATTTCGATGCTGTGGATCCCTGGACGAAACACGCATTGGTGAAGTCATACTATCTACTTATCTATCCAATTATCCTTTCTTGCGTCCGTCCGTCCGTGCACGTCCGTCCATCCATCCATCCATTGTCCGTCTGTCCATCCATCCATCTCTATGCATTCACCTCAAGTTATTCCATATCTCTCTCTCTCTCTCTGTTGGTCCATTTGTCTGTCCGTGTCTCTCTCTCTCTCTCACACGCACACTCTTTATCCCTCAGGCTCATAAGACCTCAGCAGGCATTTACATGCGGGGCTATCAAATCATGATCCTGGATTCAGGTCCGCATTGATGGTATTTAAGGGTAGGGAAAAAATAGATCGCATTACGGGATCTCGACCGTGACCAATATGGTTTTTCGCTGATCGTCACTTCTTCTGGAGGGTTGTACAAAAATTCCAACCGTGCATACCAGCGCTTGTATGGAGGGCATTATGCAAGTCAAGCAAGGTACCTTAGTTTTCCTGTTCCGAGGGTTCCCTCACGAAAAGGAGTCTGCTTTTTAGCGGTTGCCTATGACCGGGACCCTGTGATTTGGGGAGTCCGGAGTGTTTGAGACCATGGCCATGTTCAGAATGGCACAATTGCTGCAAAACATACGTTCCTTTTGATACGCTTTCCTTTTGCGGTGCGAGGACGCCGGGCATACCCAAACCCAAGACCTTACGAGCTTAAAGGGCTTCATGGTGCGTATATTGTATAGGTACAAAAAGGCCGTAAACCTTCAAGCCCGACTTTGAACCGGCCACCCGATTTGCACTTCCTTGCTAGTGTGAAGTGTGAAGCTCAGAGATTCAGGGAGCCCGTGTCACCCAACTACATCCGTTACTTAGGATGTAGGGGTTCGGGTAGAAACACTTCAGGAGATTTAGGTGGCTTCTAGCTAGGTTAAGTACAGAGAAGACTCGGCAATGCTTACTTTAAGCCTTCATCCTTACTCCCTGAACCTTCTTCATCCCTAAACCCCAATCACTTAGCCCAAAACCCAAACCTTAAACCCAAATATCTGAATATCTAAACCCTGGATATAACTTGGTTTTGATTGCCCTTACAAGTTGGCTTTGAATACCCTGAACCTCCAAGAAGGGAGTGAATTTCCCCTGAAACTCACCAGTTTGCAGAAAGGGGGGGGGTCCTAAACAAGTACATTAGGGACTTGGGGTTTAGAGTTTAGGGCCTCGGGCTGAGGGATAACAACCAGAATTGTGGTCCTATATTCGTGATATAAGACATAGTAGACGGTACCTTAAAGAGACTTCAACATGATATTGCTAATGATTTAGGCTCCTATAGTAGGCCTTCCAACATATACCAAAGGCCTAAGGGAACTATGTAGTTGAAAGGCCAGGTAAATTTGTAATATGTTCAAGCCCAACTTTCAAATCATTCGATCCTTTGCGGTCCTCAACCCTACACCGAGTCAGAGTGAGGAGCCTGAAGGAAGCTTTCCAAATCTGCGGCCCGGCCATGAAGAAATGCGCCAGGCATTGGGGCATATGTTTGTTGCTTAGTGAGGGATTGTAATAGTACTACCCCACAGGCACCCCCCCCCCTCCAGATTTAGAAGCCTATTAGGCCTCAGTTAGCCCTATATCGTCCTTATTTGCTGCTTGAACACTGGGGGGGGGGGGGTACTTTTGAGGGGGTACTAATTTAACCCCTGACTTAGGGCTTAGGGCATTCTAATTTGCCTTTGACCTGGAGAACGTCCGCGCTTCAGTTTGATATTGTCTTATGAGGGGAATCCTCGTTTTTCTATTTGGCACTAACACCTCTAAGGCTTTGACATTGCCGTATGTATCCCTATATCATCTCCTGTCTATATCCCTACTATCCCTCCCTTGTGAGGGTTTAATGGATCCTCATCCCCTGAGGGCCCAAAGTATACAACTATCATGTACTCCCCAAGTCCCCGAAAAAAGACGACTAGTACAAGCTTCCCAAGCTATCCCAAGCAAACATCGTTACTGTATACAGGACCCGTAGGGAATGTGATGAGTTTGATGTTTGACCGTTGAACAGTGCCAATCTGCTTACAGATTTACACTTTACACGCCTACAAACACATTCATGTATCGTTGCTGTCAAGAGTTGCAACGTTCTGGGGGCTTCTGCTTTGCAGTGTACCGTGTTACGAGCGATTTGCCAGGAGAGCGCCACAATCTTAGCAACGGCTTGGTTGATCCCCACACACCCACGGGCCATGGAAGTTGTGGTGTGAACTGCCTCCGCATTTCACTCTGCTATGGAGTGTTCTGAACAGCTTCCTAAGCCCTAAACCCGAAGCCGGTCGTCCTAAGGAGGCTTCTGTATGCGCATGCCCGAACCTCCATGGGCTTCTTCCCGCGTCACTCCCTTCGCAGAGCCTCGGCTGGTTCTTTTAGGGGGTGTTGGAAGTAACTTACATCTACTTGGCAGGGAGTGAAGAGATGGAAAAGCAAATCAAAGTACTCTGAGGGTAATGGATCTTTTGCATCCCTATGCCATGAAATATAATCTAGCGAATCTAGCGCTTAGTTGGGGGGGAGGGGGGGGGTACAAACTTTAAGGGTACAAACTTAGAGTCGTTGAAGGGGTCGAATGGTGAGGGTTCAAGGATTTGGAGGTTTAGGGGTGGTTGTGAGTGGTGTATTTATGTACAGGGATTGTGTACGGGGATACATGGATATTTCAGGAGATTTCGAGTAGTGAAGAAGGCTAAGCATATCGGGCAGATAGCTGGCCCCAAATGTGAGTGTTCTCAGGCCCCAATCAGAACTGCGCAGTGTTTCCGTAGATCTCACGGAATACCGTAGAATATTCACTGTAAGAATCCTTACCCGCTCGTCAAGTCCTGAAACCCTGATGCCTACACCCCAAACGCGGTTTAGGGTCTAGGGTCGACCTATTGGCTTGACCACCAAAACAAACAAAACCTATGACTATGAAACCTAAACCATGAACCCTGAATGCTGCACCCATCCACTAAATCCGTCAATCCTGACCACAGCTCAGTACTATTCTTGGTATCTTCATGTCCGGGGTTCAGGGTTCAAATTGAGGATTTAGGGTTCCGGTGCTAGGGTTTAAGATCCAAAGCTTTGGGTTAGGGGTCTTGATAGGCATAGTGTGGGCTTGATACTGCAAAATCCTGATGTACTTGGCGTCACGCAGGTCTTTAGAGGGTTAGACTTGGATTGTGCGGGGTATGTAGGATGAAACGGGGCTCTCGCATCTGTCTGTATAGTCTAGAAAGATCTAGGGAGATAATATGGGCTGACTCGCTTGTAACTACCCATGGTCACCGCAAATAGGCCTATCGGCTATCACACATCTAAGGCAATTACAGGAGGGGAGTTGCCATGTAGCGACCTGCCGTGGTCCCTATATACTATATACCCCTTGCATGAACTCCCGCATGGGGACCCTAAACCCTCGATGCCGAACCCATTAGTAACCCTCAATCCTTTAACTGGTCCTAGAGAGCAACCATGCTGAGAAGCCTTTATTTGCTCCCTAAACTTCTTCAACAGCACCCTAAATCCCAGACCCTAAGCCTTAAACCCTTCATAAACCCCAGGCTCAGAGCCTCATCTAGGACCCACTTAGTCAATTCCTTGGGCCGCGAACTAAGCCCCGTTCCTAAGCTATGGTCCTCAAAACGCTACGCATTACTCGAAATTCAGGGCACTTCTAACCTAATCGGTGCCCAATGTATTCTGGTTTAGGGTTTAGAGGAAGTAGTTCTAGCCAAAATATGACCGGTAGTTACAACCCAATTTCAACCACGCCCCGTATTTCTGGGGCTCTCAAGTTCTAAGGCAGTTACGGGAGAGGAGTCACCATTTAGCCACCTTACATACTTACATAGGCCTTGGATAGCCAATATGTAACTCCCCATCGTCCGTACATGCCCTAAGCCCGAAACCCTAAATCCCCAAAACCCTAAACCCCCCAAAACCCGAAACCCCCCAAAACCCGAAACCCCCCAAAACCCTAAACTCCCCAAAACCCTAAACTCCCCAAAACCCTAAACCCTAACAAGCTCAAGGTATTCACGTTCATTTGCCCTGGGCAGAAAGAACCTCCAAGCCAAAGCGAGCAGCCTTGATCTCCTTGAAGGTGTAGAGGGTTGGGGGGGTTTAGGGTTTAGTGGTTAGGGTTCGGGGTTTAGGGTTCAGTGGTTAGGGTTTGGGGTTTAGGGTTTAGTGGCTCCCCCGAAGTCTGGGAAGCAATGGCCCTATCGACTATGTGTATAATATGGTTTCGGGGGCTTAGAATTCAACATCTAGATAGGGCAAAAAGCCCAAGTTATGACCAGGTAGAATCCTATAGCCTAGTATAGGTTACACCAGTGGTTCATAATCTACCTACTTTAGGATGCAGGTGTCAGTGCTCAAGGGTTAGGGTTTGGGCTTCAATGTGTGAAAGTTGTATATGGAAAAGGTGAGAGTGCTCTTCAGAGCTTGTAGAGGGATGATAGGATGATACTATCAATTCGCCCTAATGTGGCATAGGCGGGGTAAGGTTGGAACCCATGATAGAATGATACAGGGTTGGGGCTTCAAAGGGTTCCATGTTACCAAGTCAGGACGACATAGTAAGTATGCTTATAACCCTTATAATCCATATATATATATATAACAGCAACCCCAATTATCCCCATTATTAAACTACTTACTAAGTCCCCCTGACCCTCCAGGTACTCTAATAAACGCACTGCACGGATCCCGCGGTAGGGACCAGGAGGTACTTTGCTTTCAAGGCCCCAGGTGATAATCCCTCTGCACCTCTACATGGGTTACACGGGGGTTGTAGAGAATACATAGCGTCCTGGAGACATTATGGGTTTAAGGTTTAGGGTCTAGGGTTATATAGCGCTCTGGAGACACTATGAGGTTAGAAAGGCTGTTTTTTTGCATTAGAAGGAAATAGCAAGCCGGCAGGCTTATCATGAAACCGGAATCCTGAACGAATCTGAAAACCAAAACGCTCAGACCTGCGTCGGGGCCTTCCTATATGCCTGTTCAGTTTGCCAACGACGCAAGCAACGTCCTGGAAGCTCGTGGAGAAATTCACATCGACGCCTGACCGATAGGCTGTTTTGCTGTAGGGGTTAATGTTTTACTTTGTGGTGTCTGGCGTTCGGGTTTTAAGATTTGGGGCTGAGGCTGCAAAATTATGAGGCTTTGTGCTTTAGGGTTTGCAGGTCAGATACTGAGCTACAGGGGGTTAGATTTTCCATCCTCCCCTTTGCTTGGAGTGGTATTGCTACACATATCCCCCTTTACATTATAGCGTTAAGCAGGCCTTTTGACCATCTGTTGAAAATCCGACACGGCGTTGCAAGAGACCCCAAGAGTCCAAGTAACTAAACACTGCATACCTTGAGCTGAAATGGGCTCCTATTGAACTACTTCGCGCCTATGTGTATCCGTGTATCCAATTTGGGTGCGTACCTGAACCCTCGCCCTCAGGGAGAGAGTCCATCCTGTACCAATAAATCCCGTCAGCTGCGCGAAAGTTAACGAGGTCACTGACGATGAGAATGTCATGCAGGAGGCGGGAGGTTTAGGGTCTAGGGTGTCGGACTTTTTCCGAACAGTGGGGTTGTTTGGGGCACGGGTTCCTTGTCCAACTGCAGAGGGGTTGTAAGACTCTCTCAGTTTTCTAGGGGTCTCGGGCTTTGCTTACTGGCAAGTTTCTCAGCCAAATAATTACTTCTGCATCGTACTGAGATGAGATCCTCGTATCCCATGCATGATTCGACTGCATCCCGCGGCGTTAGAGCTCACATGTCTGAGAATGGTGTGAGCTCTGTGAGCTGAAGTTATACGCGCTGTGATGCCGTGGCCCTCGACAAGTCTTGCCTTTAATTCACACTGAGGATGTGGAAGCAGGACCTTCACCCTGCAACTCTTGTCTCATAGTGTCCCATTGTAAAAGGTGGACACGCTTAGTTACTTTGCTGCCTGCTCATTCTGTTGTTTTTCTGCGACTTTTGACTGGCGACCATGTTCGCTTCCGGACTCTGTAGGCGACGCTTTCATTCCCCAAGCAGTTATCTTCATGCTAAATTCCAAGCCCCAGCCGCGAGCCGTCAATCCACCAGCACATTGTCCCTTTCTTTGGTGGGCTGATGTCGTATCTGCCTTCATAGCCCCGGAGCCCTAAACCCAATAACCCTGAGGCATGCGCAGTGCTGACGAAAAGCCGGCTATTCTCGCCCGTCCTGCCCTTTCCGTTCCATGTGCAAGGTACCTTGCACCGCCTGGGTTCCTGTTGGGGTCTAGGGTCTAAGCTTTTTTGGCCTATGGGTTCTCCTAACCACCTTGCTTACAACACCCTTCAAGGCTTCTAGGTTCCCCCTTAGACAGTTTTCATTGGCCCTATCATCAATCAAACCGCCTTCAGTAAGGAGGAACCTAGAGGGATAGTGCAGGAATCCACAGCGGAAGCATTTGTGTTTGGGGATATGATCGTTTCTCAAGATGTGAGGGGCACTCAGAGGGAACAGAGGTATGTGGGGATGAGAAGGAGCTCATAGAGGTCTCCCTCCGGGCCTATCTGGACAGCTGAGTCAGAAATTCCTTTCCCATGTGACTTCATGGGCTCGGAATTTCTCCAAAACCTAAAGTCCAAAACCCCAAAGCCCTAAACCCCGCCTCACCTTCCGTAATATCCCTTGACCCCCTTGCCAGGGCTTCCGACCAGCTACCCTGGCGAAGATCGGCTCCGGGCGGATCTCCAAATTGTAACGGGCAGGACCTCCCGATGTACCCCTTAAAGGGGTACACTCGTTGTGGGGCTTTTTGAGAACTGTAAGAACTATAGGGCTTAAGGCGTAGGACCTCCCATTTTTGGAACTATAGGGTTTAGTCCTCGGAGTTTTGGGTGGGAACTACAGGGTTTGGGGTTTTGGGGCCGACGGCATGCCAAGCGTTAATATCTAGCGGTAGATGCGATCTCACTTTTTCCTACATATCTCTGCAGTAATCCTGTATAACCTCCATAAACTCCTTTAAAGGTACCGCTATTTTTGGGAAACCCCCATAGGCTGTGCATGCCAGCGCAGGAAACCGGCCGAGCCGTTGTATTACAGCTCTTGGGAGAAGTGGCGAAGCTGGAGCTATGGATAGCTTAGGGGTTTAGGGGTTGAGGGTTTAGGGTGTAAGGTTTCGGGTTTAGGGGTTTAGGGTTTAGGGGTGTGGGGTTTAGGGCCGAGGATAAGCTGTTTAGTATATGGGGGTAACATATGGATAATGGAAAATGAAGTGGAAACTACTTAGCATATTCGGGTTATATAGGGATAATGGAAAAGAAAATGACAACTCTTATAATGGGGTTAGGGTTTAGGTTTTGGTGTTTGGGTTTTGGGTTTCAAGGTGGAGAGCTTTCAGGGTCATCTTCTACCACCCTAGATGGGGGGGTTGAGGTGGATTTGGTATAGAATCCTGTGAAGCTTGGGCTACAGTGCTGTACAAGACGTCATTCACCAACGGTAGGGCTCCTCGGCCCTACATAGTAGTTTCCATTGTATTTTCCATGTTCTCTCTATAACCCTTTTATACCCCTATGTAACCCCCATATACCCCTATATAACCCCTATATACCCCTATATAACCTAATATAAGTTTCTTGACAGAAGCTCAGAAGCTGGTATTGGGGTTCGGGGATTAGGCCAAAGCTATTGATCACAAGTACCTGGACCCCAAAAGTATGTAAAATAATGGCCTTTATGGCTATTATTAGGGGTTTAGGGCTATTATTTTACATACTTTTGTGGTTTAGGTACCTCCTATCTCCTTGAACCCCCGCTCCGGGGCACTATTGACGAGAAGTCTCCTTAGATGCAAGGGGATTTACAATTGCCCAGGTTCAGTCTTGTTCAGCTTGATCCCCGACAAGGGGTTGAACCAACTTGCATTCAATATTTTCACGCATGGCCATCGTCGCTGGGTTGACTGGGATAGGGCGCACAGAATCTTGTCCTGCCAGCACGCATGTGCATAGAAGACTCGGAGGAATCTTGAGGCTGGTCGTTTTCCCACATACAGAAAAGCATTGCGCATATGCTTGTCATACAAGCCTTGTGTCAGGTATCCGCGCGGTAACTCCCGAGTTTTTTCAATCACTGGAAGGTAAAGATCCATCCCCTACACCTAAGCCCCGCTGTATTGGCCTAAGCCTAAACTCTAGCCCCTAAACCCTAAGCGGTAGTTTCCATTTTCTTTCCCATCATCCCCATACTTCCCCATGGAGGCATATTGGGAAAAGACAATCGAACTAGCGTTTAGGGTTTAGGGGCTATAGGGTTTGAATAGGGTTCCGTGTGGCTCTCTTGTAAACCATCATACATGTCGACAAACCCCCAATCAAGAACCTTATGGACAAGTGCTGAATCCTTGTGAAGGCGTACGGAAGTCTATGGAGCCTGCAGTCTTCCATTACTCCTTAGCCCCTACATACCCTAGACCTTGGGGGTACTGCCCCCCCCTCACTAACAGTTGGAGAATAGATATACTATGGTTATAGATAGCCCTTAATAGGACCCCTAATATAGACTGTTGCTGGGTGGGGGCAGTACCCAACCTAGACCCAAGTTTCGAATCCCCAGACTTACACTACTGACCGAAACCCTAGGGTGCAAATCATAAACCCTAAACCCTAAACAAGCCCTTATTTTGTCCCTTAACCTAGAAAACTAGTTCTTCAGCCGCAGAACGTTAGCCCCCCCCCCCCATCCTTTGGCCCCAATTTTGTCCAAGAAAAAGAGAAAGCCTTAGCTGAAAAACCTACACCTAACTTGGAGGTACAGGGCGACTATAACCGAACTCTCATTGCATTTTATGGCGCATTCTTGTTGGGTTAGTTGTACCTGTTATATTTGTTCTAGCTGCCTGAACCTCCAAGTAAACTTTATAGTCGCATCCCCGAATGTATCAATCTGAAACTGACTGCCCAGGCGGCCGCCACAGCATCCGAATTTCCGCTTCCAGGGAGGCGCAACGCCACCCCTACTAGAGGAGCTGGTGGTTTGGAAAGTTTAGGCCTTGAGGTTCAGGTTAGAGTTGAGGGCTTAAGTTTCAGGAGGTGTAGGCTGTAACGCTGAGTTGGACTGAGCTTGGGATTTGCGGAGCGGATGGTTTTTGAATTTAGGCTTAGGGCTGCGTTTGAGTATTTCAGGGCTCAAAGTTTATTACCAGGGTTGAAGGGTTTTTCGCAGGGTTGAGGCCTGTTGCTACAACACCCCAATCCTTGCGTGATCCTACGTACTGGTGAAAAACCATGCCTCAAGCGGCCGCTTTTGTCTTACCTTGAACGCTACCCTCTCGATGGGCCCAAAAGATTGCTCCGCTGAGCAAAAAAACTGGTTTCGGATGGCTTTGCAGGTCTGATTTCACTTGGCCGACAAACCCTCAAATCCTCAGCGATTAAACCGCTCAACCCCTAAACTCTCAAGCCAAAACAACCCTCAGCACTTCGCCCTAAGCTCTAGACCCCTACATCCAACAGCCCTGCGCCCCTCCGCCCTAACCTAGACCCAAAGTGCTACAAGCTTGGGGGCGAGCGAGGAGTAAATTGACCGCACACAGCTCGCTCAAGCCCACTCTGAGGCTCTCAGCTGCATGTTTGTAGGGGATTTGGGGTTTCGGGGTTATGTTAGGTTTTGGGGTTTAGGTTTTGGGTTGTAGGGTTTGGGGTTTAGGAGCTGAGGGCGTGGGATTGGGGATCGGGGTGTAGGGCTGGCTACTTCAAGGAGAAACGAAATTTTGCCCATAACAAAATTCATGTTTGGGCGGCTGAGCATTTGGTGCAACAGGCACGCTGGGGAGTCATCCCGCCGGCAATGACATTTTTCTTTCTGACCCGTGGATCCATGGACTACAATGAGGACACAAGCCACCGTCTTCTGGAAGCTTGGTTGTGGACGACAACAGACAACAACAGCGCCAAAATGCAATACATGCGAGGCGAGGTCATCAAGATGGTTGACTTGGTCTGCGAAATGATCCATGTGGCCGATTTTCAGGAGGAAATCGGAAACCGCAGCCGCGTCAGAAATTTGAATGACCTGTTGGAGGTACGGAGGGACCTTGTGCAACGGCTGAGACGCATCAAGAAGGAGATGTGGGAGATGTGAGAAGGTTTAGAGCCTGCGGTGCGTGCAGTTTGAGGGCCAGGCTGGGTAAGGCCCCTACCCTAAAGCAGTTCCCCCCTTTTGTAATTGTTGTGTTTTCCCCGTAAAAGGGCCCTGTCGATGATTCCACAGGGCGGTATCCAAAGTGCAAAGTTTTGGGTGCAGGGCGTAAGGGTTAGGGTTTGGGAGCCTAGGGTTGAAGGCGACAAAGGGTGGATACAAAAAACGGGCTTACCTAAACCACAAAAGTATGTAAAATAATGGCCCTAAGCCCCTAATAATAGCCATAAAGGCCATTATTTTACATACTTTTGGGGTCCAGGTAGGGCTCAGGGTGGAGGAGTCAAGAGCAAAGCCGCGGCAGCCCTACCTAAGATTGAAGCCTGGACTCTAAAGCCCTAAACCCTAAGAATCCTAAACCCTAAAAACCCTAAGCCCTAAGAAGCCTAAGACCTAAACCCTAAAACCCCGAAACCCTCAAACCCCTAAACCCCTAAAACCCCCAAGCCTTAACCCCTCAAACCCTACTACAAACTAGAGCCGAAGCTCCCCTCAACAACCTAGAGCTCTCGCAGCATGAACTTAGAGAAGGGGACTGGATCCGAAAATCTTAGTCTTTAGGGCTTAGGGGTTTAGGGTTTACGGTTTAGGGCTTCGGGTTAAGGGCTAGGGTTTAGGGTTTAGGGGTTTAGCACTTAGAGTCGCTAAGCTGTGTGGGGTCTACGATGTAGGAGGATTGCCCTCAAAGGTTCCCATGTTGACTTCTTGTGTAAGACAATGGCTGCAGCTCGCGTGAAGGTGGTAGTGTTCCAAAATAGGAGGACCCCACTGTTGACCCCAAATCTTATTACGTATTGTATGGGCAAGCCCAAATGAGCTATAGTCTAAACTGCTTAAGAGGGGGTTATATGGGGGATTATATAGGGGACTACTACAGGGGATACTAAGGGGGATACTAGGAGTTTAGACTATAGCTCAAATGGCCCCCA
>CAJNIZ010002956.1:0-17698 GCA_905231905.1 Symbiodinium pilosum | reverse complement strand
CCTAAAAGTCCGCTGCAGTTTAGGGCTTAGGGCCTTAAACCCCAAAATCCCGCAACCCTAAACCCTAAGCCCTAACCCGCAGAAAGCTTCACACTTCAAGAGCCAGTGGGAGCTGGAGTTCCACTACAAGCGAGAAAGACAAAACGTAGAAATCCTAACTGGTATCAGCATTATTTTTTGGTGGGAGATTAGTTGTAAAAATGTGGCATAGCATTCCTCAGATAGACTCAGAATGACTTTGGTAATGATTTGGGATAACCCCTATGAACCCCTTGTATAAACCCAGCTTCCACGTCATCGTCCATTGCATTCTCCAGCTGACATTCCATTACTCGCAAGTATTTAGGCCCCTTCAGGGACCTAATGCCATAAACCCTATCAGCCCTAAACCGCACACCCCAATCCCTAGACTTTTTAGGCCCTACAGTCAACTGATGATGGTGGTTTGCATTTCAGGGAAACCCCGACAGGTTGTGAGGCTTGGAATTTAGGGTTAAGGGTCCAAGGACCCAAACAATAGGGCTTCAGCACCCAAATACTATAATATTATGGTATTTGGGCACTAAAACCCTATTATTTGGGTCCTTGGACCCTTAGGGTAGGGTTTAGAGACCAAACATATCACGGTGGCGGTATACTCCTCTGACTCGGGCCGCCGATCTAACCCCAGTGTAGTCGTACGACCTGTAGATTCCCCTAAGCCCTAAAACCCTTCTTGCCTTATCCACGCACTTGTCTCCTATAAACCCGGAAAGGGACAACCCAAAAGGCTTCATAAGATCCTTTTTGCAGAACCTTATGTATCCCTACATACCCCTATGTAACCTGGTTTAATCCCCAACAAAGCTGTCCATTCGAACCACAGACCTGCTGTGAATCTGAAAGACCATCTGAAACCCCCCCCCCTTCTACCCTCCGCCAAACTCACATGGAACCTGAAGTTTGTCAGCTACTGTCCGTTTGAGTGCGGGGCATGTGGGGTTCTATGCTAGTTTGATGAGGGAGGTCAATGGCATGGCGGTGCAACATCATGCACTTGAAGCCCCCTTTTTTTCACACACGTGATAGACCCAGAAGGATAAAAGTCCAAATACCTCAAGCGAATGGAACCTAGCGCTTACCTAAAGCCCACAAACCTGGACCCTATATGCCTTAAACTGAAGAACTCTAAACCCTGAACCCTAAACCCTAAACCCTCATCCTAAACCCTAAACCCGTATTACCTATCAATCCATACCTTGCTCCTGCCCAGGTGCGGAAGACACAGAGGTGCGAAAGCTTTTTTTTTCGTGCTCACATGCAAGTTCCTCAAGGAAGGGTTTAGGGTTTAGGGGGGTTAGCTAAGTTGTAGGATTTACAGGTGTCTTGTTCTGTGGAACTCCATCACGCTAGGGGTTTTACAGGGTCTCCGCTGAAGTTATGAGCCTGGTGCGCAAAAATGTTCACGTTCGGCCTTTGGAAACATGGGCTTACCATTATCCCCATTTAAGCAAAGCTTGCTGGGTTCTACCTATACTGCCTTTCCTGGACAAGACTATAAACCCTAAATCCTAAGCCCTAAACCTAAGCCCTGAACCCTCAGCGTAGTGTATTTTTCATTTCCTGAGCTACAGAGCGAGTGCCCAGCAGTGAGGTGGCGGCCTTCAGCCATTTCTTGTACGGTGACTGCACTGAAATTCTAGTTTCTCCCTAATTGAATACTATCACGATCACAAGCTGTAGACCTGAGCCTGTTGACATCTGAGAACTTGGATCCTGCGGGTACTTTGGGCCTTGAAATCTATGGGTTTAGGGTGTAGGGTTCAGGGCTTTGGGCCTTGAAATCTATGGGTTTAGGGTGTATGGTTCAGGTTTTAGGGGTTAAGGTTGAGAGTTTATGGATTTAGGCTATTTGGATCCCTGGGGTTGTAGAAGCATAGAGGCTGTGTTGGGAAGCCTTACTGCCCAATTTCGAACCCATTGAACCCGTGGACGTAGACTCCGAAACTTAATACTCAACCCTGTGTCCTCATATAAGGTCGACAGCTATAGCTATGCCCTAGACAATCTTGTTCTCATCCTAAACCCTAAACCCTGCTATGGGTTTCACCTAGGTAGGAAACCCACAAGTTTGATGCTTTAAGCAGGAGGCGAGTAATTACAATGCCAGCGGTTTGTTCCACACGATCATAGACTGGGTTGCTGTTAAGTAACTTCATTTAAGTTGCCATAATCTGGGTAGTTATAGAGAAACTAACTAACGGGTTTGCTTATTATGGTAACTGAATATACGTACCCTCTACATAATCCCTGTATACCTCTTATACAATCCTTCCTCACTATAGTAATTTGAATTAAGTTCCGAAGCAGCAGCCCAGTAGATTTTGGTGGAGATCCATGTTGGTCAGGTCTTGTCAGTTCCCGGCGCAGATTGCGCGATAGTCCATGAGACAGTGCTGAGCTCAGGGGCCTTAGGTCCCTAAATCCTTTGCCCTAGTTTAGGGTTTTCGGGCGTAGGGTTTAGGTATCCTAGACCATAAATCCTAAACCCTAATCCCTAAACCCTAAACAACCCTAAATGCGTTGCACTGTCTTTCCTTCACGGTCTGGCTAAAGGTCGACTCTTCACACTCCCTAATGGTCGAAGGACCCAAATAATAGGGTTTTAGGCCCCAATACTATAATATGAATGGTATTTGGGCCCTAAAACTCTATTATTTGAGCCCTTGGACCCTTAGGGCCTAAAATGCCTTGCCTTTCAAAGGTTACGGCGTATGAGGCTTTTGGGCTTCTGGGGTTGAACGGGTACTAAAGCTTATGCTTTAGGGTTTAAACCCTAAACCCGAAAGCTCTGAAACCCTAAAACCCAAAGGGTTCAGAGTTTTGTGTTTTTTTAGGGTAGGTGATTACTACCAATATTCAAAATTACGACTCTAGATTCCCTGGCCTCAAAAAGACTTCAAATGATGTTGGTAAATGCTTGAGAAAAGCGCCTATACCCATATAAAAAACACAGTTTCCATTCAATGCTCCATGCTTTTTCCCGTTTTATTTTCAACCGTTGGTAATTATAAAGGCCCCTAAACCCTAAACTCTACATGTCCAACGCTATAACATTGGTAGTTATGGGGTCTCGTCTATTCTGTTCAGAAACGGCTTAAGAAGGTCCAAGGAGTCTGGAAGTTTAGGGTTTAGGGATGAAACTTAGAGCTGAAGATTTTGGGCTGTGGGTCTTCAAGACCTCGTTGAAAGGATCGACAAGACCAAGCAAAAGAGATTTTGCACGACATCAAACGCCTGGCCTAGGGCCCGCAGGAAACCTCAAACCCTAAATCCGAAACCCGAAGCCTAAACTTAAACCCTAAACCCCAAACCCTAAACCCTGCCACAGCACCTGACGCGATGTGAGCCATAGTCTAAACTCCTTAAAGGGGGTTATATAGGGGATTGTATAGGGGACTACTATAGGGGTTATTAAGGCGGATACTAGGAGTTTAGACAGTAGCTCATGTGAGGGTCAGCAAACCTCATCTCTACACCCCAAGCTCCAAAGTCGGCAGACCTGTCCAGCCAACTGGGTTGCTGTTAAGGAACTTAAATTAAGTTACTATATAGGGTTTAGGGTTTAGGGTTTAGGGGGTTTAGGGGTTTAGGGTTTTAGGGTTTAGGGTTACTCTATTGGGGAAACCCTATTATTTACTATATATACCCATTATGGTAACTTAATTTAAGTTCCTTAACAGCAACCCAGAAGTCGGCAGACCTGTCCAGCCAAAGCTGAAAGGCAGCTCTAAGATGGAGCTGCAAAAGCCGATGGTTTGACGGTTCAGGGTTTTGGGTTTAGGGTTTAGGGTTTAGGATTTGGAGTAGGGAGTCTGGGGTCTAGGTTTTGGAGGGATTCCATTTCTTTGTCAACCACCCAGTGAATCCAGCGCTTGAAGGCCTCACGGTGGCCTTGGATGAAATGAGTAACTTGCGCACGCAAAACGCTTAGCCCTAAACTCAGATCAGGTCTTGCAGGGACTGTTCCTTTTGGGAGGAGCGCGTGTGGCATGTAGGCTTTAGGTCTATACTGTTGACACTAGACTCCTGCATGACCCGAAGCACCCTGGACCCCACAAGTTGTGATGTTTGAGTACTGGGGGCCTGTTCTCGATCTCGCGAAATGGCTAATCGTTCTACTGCGAACAACGAAAGCCCTGCAACTCCAACGCTTCAGAATCCTTACGGATTTTCTCAAAGCTGTGTTTGGGGGTCGGGGGTGACTTCAGCTTGGTGAACAACATCTGCATCATTGCTTTCGCTTGACTATCAGATATTTTGCAAGCTTAATCACCCCATACTTCCAAACTCGTTGTTAGAACTACTGCCACCAAGATGGTAGTTTCCATCAACAGGGGGAGCCTAATATAAACCCCCCAAAAAAACATTCTAGTCCTCATTTATGCGAACCCCCAATTTTGGGCAACCTGAAGATCTCCAGCACTTCCTGACATCTAGAGTCTCATATAGACGACAGCCGAACTTCAGAGCCCTAGTCCCCAAACCCTGAGCCCGTCTGCCTGAACTCGACCCCCCAAAGGGTCCATGTGGCTACATGTTTAAGGTTTAGGGTTTGAGGTTTTATATATTTGGGCCCGAGAATACTTACATGGGAACCATTTTTGGGTTCTAAGTATATACAATATGGCCACATGGAATTTGTTGGGGTCTTGCATCCCGTGCTTAGGTTCTCCGCGTTGCGGAGAAGGCGGCCAATGAGGTCACAATGGCAGCCAAGCAGCATTTAGTTGCATGGAGATTGCTCGTGCTAAAATGCTCTTCTAACAGAGGAACCATTGGGAATACATTTTCTTTGAAGGAAGATCCTGACCAAAAGAAAAAGGAAACCTACCTCATGGCATTTTTGGGGGAGAGGTATTTTGAACGGCTAGCCCATGTATTTGGGTTCAGGGCTACACTGAGATTCCCCTATGCAAGAATGAATAGCTAATGGTAAACAAGGTTTTTTGCAAGAATCGGACACCACACGACCGTGAGCCCCAATGTAATGCCCCGAAGTTCCCAACCCCAATTCATATTCCAAGCCTGACACGGACCACAGGCCAACAGAGGCTTTCTTGTAACCTTTGGGGATTTTACCCTAAACAGCCTCAACCCTGAACTCTACACCCCTAAACCCTAACAAGACCCATGGGACGGCCTTCGAAGCATGTGAGGCCTACCACGCCTTCATAGACGGTGGCACGCTGAGGGGGTTCAGAGTTTGGCGCTTCGGAATTATATCTCACAGTTCACGCTTCAGTTTTAGGGCTCAGACTGTTCAGAGTTCCAGGGTTTAGGGTTTAGGGTTTGAGGTTCAGCGTTTAGGGCTCAGAGTTTGGAACGTTCTCTCAGAAATGGTTGCCCAGCAGTCTGGGTCGAACACGGGGCTTAGGTTCAGGGTTTAGGGGTTTCGGGTTTAGGGTCTAGGGGTTTCGGGTTTAGGGTTTAGGGGTTTAGGGTTAGGGATTAATTCCAAGATTGAAACCATGCATCCCTAGTAGGTGCACCTTATCTTGAAGTCCCTCATCTACCTTTAAACCCAAGAACCAACAAACCCTAACCCCTACAGGATGATACCAAACCTCATGCATGGCAAGGACTGCCTCAAAGACTGGGTCATTCCCCCCTGCAAAAGCTCCTCAATGAAAATCCCCTTTAAAGACAGTTGGTGGGAGCGGGAATGACCCAAACCCTAAACCCTAAACATTTTGGATTAGGATCGTTGAGTACTGTATGCCAGGCTCCAACGCTTGAAAGGCTTGCCTCCTCTGACCCTACACCCTGTTGCCTAGAACCTATTTCCCTAAACCCTGAAATCTAAGCCCTAAACTCAACACCCTGAAGCCTAGATCCTAAACCCTAAATGTTTTGATTTTCTGTTCCATTATCCCAATATTACCCCAACATGTATTACCGCAATATTACCCCAATGTATACAACCGCGCCATGCCAATCGAGTCCTGCGACGTGCGCGAAGCTGGACGCATCCGGTTCTGTTTGATCCTGTGTACTGCCCCCACTCATTGAAAACCAGTTGGATAATATTTACAATCCTAATTGTAGATAGCCCTTACCATTACCCCTGGTATAGACTGATCATGAGTGGGGGAGGGACCCAACTTGATCTAACAGTCTCATCCGGAGGCTGGGCTAAGGAGTCTCAGATGCTGGGGGGAGCCAAGCTGGCTTGAGATTTAGGGTTCGGGGTTTAGGATGTAGGGTCATCCTTCCTGAAAACCACCAACTAGTTCTGTTTCTCTACCACTTTTTTTTGATTCACCAAGGGTGCACCACAGACAGCGCCAGCTGGCCCAGCAATCTCAGGGCTATGGAAGGGTTGACTGTCCAGCAGCTCTAACCATCAAGAGTATGATGGTACATCCCTATATGTTATAGCCAATGTAACCTTAACATGAAGACGCGGTGGCCCTGAATCCAAGACCAACCGGTGAAGGTTTAGGGTGAAGGGTTTCTGGGTTTACGGTTAAGGGTTAGTTTTTTTTTCACGTGTTACTTTTTGTTAACCGATCTAATTGAGACTTCTCTGTGTTCTGCTAAACTCAAGATACTGACCCAGAAGCCGGCGGGTGGTCGCAGACGAGACATCCCGAATCCTTGCCCGTTTCCGCCCTGAACTCCAACACCCTTTCCTATAACCTAATCCCTAAACCTCTAAACCCTAAACCCCAGCCTCGTTCCATGTTCTCTCATAGACCCCAAAATCAACGCAGCTCCTATGCTCCTATGCTCCAAATCCTCCACGCTAAGGCCTTCACCGACCCAAATCCTGAGCCCAAAATTGCAAACCTCAGGCCCCCTGAAGACCTAAATCCTACACGCGAAACCTCAACATCTAACTTCCTCTCGATGCCAGCCCCAAAAAGCCCTGCAACCCCTAAATTCCACTGCTGAGTAGTGCTCCAGTGAGAGCGGGGTTGAATCCGTAGAATAATACCTCCCTGAATAGGGTGTAGGGTTTAGGGCTTGGGCTTAGGGTTCCCTTTATACCGCTGTAGTATCGTAGAATCATTAAGCTCTAAACCGTAAAAACCCTAAAAACCCTAAACCTCTGAACCCTAAACTCCAATATTCCCTCTCGAGCATTACCCTAGACCCTTAACCCCAACCCTAAACCCCAATATTCCCTCTCAAGCACTACCCTAGACCCTAGCCCCCAAGGTCTTCCATCCTTCCTTGGACAGCTGGATGCCCTACGTGCAGCGGGTGAAGAGGAACTTGGGCCAGGCTTTGTTTTTGGGGCTGAAGGTTCGGGATTTGCGGTTGAGGGTTTCAGGGTTTAGGAGTTTCAGAGTTTAGGATTCAGGGTTTATGGGTTAGGATTTTAGGGATTGGGCTTTTGAGGGTTTTTAGGGTTTAGGGTTGGCGGTGTATGGTTCAGTGTTTGGGGTGTAGGGTTCTGGGTTTAGGCGTTGGGGCTTAAGTTTTAATGAGTAGCTGTAGTTTCAACCCATGTAGAGGTTCCCTAAGCTATGCAGCCATGGTTCTATGTGGATACAAGTACAGTTACTAAGTAGGTAGCTTTGAACATCATGCCTCTCCATGCAGAGTTTAGGGCTAGGGTCTTCGAAGTCAAAGGTTTAGGGCGTATGTTAGATTGTACCTACAATAGTCCCTCGTTGTACCCATTCCTGGGTGGGGGATTGACCCATGGTGCATGGGCTGAGGAATGAGGATTGAAGTTTAGGGCTTCGGATTTCTCTGACCGGGCGATGAGCTCCCCAATTTGAAGCAGCCCTAAACCCTACATCCTCAACCCTTACCAAAAAACCTCTATGTACGTGTATATATATATATACATATGTACATAAACCTCCGACCAGATAGTTTTAAGGAAGAAGAGCCAACATTTCGCTTGGAAGGTTAAGTGTTCAGGGCTTAGGGTGCAGGAGCCGGGTTTGAGGGGTTTAGGATTCGGAATCTAAACCCCTAAAGCCTGAACCCTAAACCCCTAAACCCTAAACCACGTTTCAGGCGCAAGCCTTCGGGTCGCGCGCTATTTTAAGCCTGAATCATTGCTAGTATTAATTATCCCCCCATAGCCCCTAGATTAGCCTAATAGTGTATACACCAAACCATATTTTGATTATTCAGGTCTCTACGAGTTTTATCTAATTCGGTCGTGCAGGAAACGGGGCAGTCTCAGGCAGTGACTTTGCAGCCGGCACTGACTATTGCGGACGTCAGAACTGCTATACCGTCCTTCCTCCAACTTCCCATGGCCTTTAGCGCTCTAGAAAACGAGAATTCCCAAGGTTGAAGCTACTATGGAAAAACTTGGAACCATAAGCCGCAAACCCTAAACGATTGGCCCTTGTCTCGGCCCAGTCTGGCTGCCCCTCCATGTGATTCTCCATATTCTATTCCATCTGATTTCCCATTCTTGCTTGAGCCCTAAACCCAAATCCTTCACCCTAATTTGGTGTGTAAAAAGCATTTAAGTTCATTTTATGTCAGCAATTCAGCTACAGTGGTTTGGGATTAAGGCTTATAGGCGCGAACTCAGCATATGAACAGCCAAGCTTCAAGCCACCAGAATCTTCACGCAGCCTCGCCATTTGTCCGTGATAGTTCTCGAAAACCATACAGGGGTTATATAGGGGTTGTAGAGGGGCTATATAAGGGTTCTATAGGGATAAAGGAAAGAAAATGAAAACATCAATCTACTTAACTCTGCAAGGGTACCCCTATAGCTTCCTCGGGATCCCTTAAGGCTTCCATTTTGAAAGCCCGACCCCCAACTAAACCCTGAACTCTATAAACCCGGAACCCCAAACCCTATAACCCCTAAGCCCTAAAAGCCCAAACCCTAAGCCCTATAAACTCTTAGCCATATAGACCCTAAACCCTAAACGCTATACACCCCTAAACCTTATATACCCTCTAAACTCTGAACTCTGGTAGTCTACGGGCAGCTGTTCCCCAGCGTGACATCCACACTCCAGCATGGTCCCCGGCTTCCGTCTACCCAGGAGGTTCTATGCCTGGGTTTAGGATTTAGTTCGTGCTTCAGGGTTTCGGGACAGGGTTTGGGTCCTAGTGTTTCCGTTTAGGCTGCTTGGACTACTAGGACTAAGGGGCTTGGTACTCTCAATCCATGTGACAAGGACTTTATATTCAGAATCGTATGATTGTCCTAGAGTCACTGATTTTGCTCTGCGCGGGTTGGAAAAGGAAGCCTGGGATAAGAAGGTGGCAGCCCAGGCCAAAGAGTTTGCCAAGAAAAAAGTGCAAAGGTCTGCCTGGACTGGCACAACACCTTGGAAAAGGGAGACATTGTGCCAGAGCTGCACATTCAGTACTTGGAGCTTCTGATGAAGCATGCCCAAGTCTTCATCTGCAGCTATGTCAAGTCCAGAGCTCGAGAAAGAGCTGTGAAAGAGCAAGTCTGGTCTCCTTCCAAGGGGAGGGGCTGGGCGCCTGCCGATCTTTTTACATTGGCGGAGGCTCAAGCTGTGGTTGCATGCACAGGAGTATGAGCTAACGCGGTACAAAGGATCTTTAGAAAAGGCTGGACACAGGATGCCATGAAGCATTGCAGTACGGCCTCACTAGTCATAGCATGTTATTATACTGGATTCGTTTGCGTACACGTATCAGGGATAATTCCTAGAAGTTTGCAACGGACATTCTATACATGGCTTTAAAAGGATTCATCAACAAATTATCTAAGGGGTCGTTTGAAAGATTTCACGCTTCAGTAAACGGTTCTGAGTTCGGGATGTACAGGCTTCCAAAATTTCAGGGTCCCTTTTTAGTGGTTCCTAGGATTAGGATGATAGAGCTTGCCGCTAACCCTAAACCCTAAACCCTAGGATTACAGAGCTTTCGGGTATATGAGTGGGCCCCTCAGGTTCTGGAACTTAACATGTAAGGTACCAAGGCTGGCACCCCTTCATTGTGAAAAGGATCCGGGTTTAGGTGTTTAGGGTTTAGGGTTCAGGTGTTTAGTTGTTTAGGGTTCAGGTGTTCAGGGTTTAAGGTTTATGATGCATTGTGTATGCAAAAGATCAACCTGGTCAATCTGGATCTCATCAGTTGAGCCATTTAGGGATACTGGGGTAAGGGAATAGAAAATGGACGCTATTATATAACGGAGGATCAAATGGAAAAGATAGTAGAACAATGAAATCAAACATGGAATAATGTAGGGGTTTATACTTTGTAGGGATTATAGGGCAGTTTAGTACAGTCCCTGATATATTCCCTCATCGGAACCCATGTCCATTGAGTACATAACGGAATATTGACTGTAGCCAATGTGAGAAACCCCTATTTGAGAACACACAGAAGAGGCTACTGACTCTTTGCATGTGAGCGTCCGCGGTTTGGTTTAAGGCGGGTCTATATGCAAGCCGCCCCGACTGCCAGGGTAAGCCCACGGAGTCTAACATTTCTGCGGCAATCTCACTAGTGCTTAAGGGCAGTGGAGGGGCAGATCCCTACAATACTTCCTGTAGAATCATCATTTTCGTCACTACATTCACTCCCCCACTTAAGCACAGGTAAGTTAGCAATGCGCAGGGGTTGCGGGTCTGTGGGATTCAGATACAACGTTCAGGGTTCAGGGTGTCGCTTTCAGCGGACGGCAACTGTACCGTGATATACCTCAAGCTTCTTGTTTAGCAACCAGTGCGAAAATGCTCGCATCCAAAGCCCCGAACCCTGAACCATGTTGGGGTCCTAATTTCATTTGTCAGGAATGACTTTGTTAAAGTCCGAAGTTGATAGCGGCTAAACCCTCTAATATGAGCTACAGTCTAAACTCATAGTATCGCCTTAATAAGCCCTATAATACTCCCCTATATAAGCTCTTATACAACCCCACTTACGGAGTTTAGACCCTAAAGCCTAAACCCTAGATGATCCCTATATAATCCCTATAGCCCCCTATATCGTGGGTCGTCCATAGGCCTCCTATGCCGCTCCATAAATGTAAACTGGTTTAGGTTTTAGGATTCAAGGTTTAGGGTTCAGGGTTCAGAGTTTAGGGTTTAGGGTTTACGGTTCAGGGTTTAGGATTAGGGGAGTCCCTTTGGAATTATTGAAACGTGGTGAAGGTCCGGATGGACCTGAGTTCCCAGCATTGCTGGGTCATTGTTGGCAGTGCCGCTAATTTTTGCTCTGCCCAAAGCCCAAAAGATGTAGGATTACAGTTCTCAACATGAGCATAACAAGACCTCTGATTTGTAGTAGTTGGAAACGCTTTGTTAAGAGAAGATAATATCCATCAATGGGCTATTTCTCTCCTTCTTCCATAAGTTTTTGGGAGGGTTCAGGGGTGTTAGGGTTAAAGAGGAGCGTACGGGTTCTTCTAACCACACCTTGTAGGATTCCACCCCCCCCCCACTGGTTCGCTTCGCAGGTTCCCCTCAATTAGGGCAAACTAACCCTAAATGAGCTCGAGTAAGGATAACATCAGGAGGCCTTAAAGGGTAGGGTTGGTTCGGGAACCACAAAAGACCCTGATCCCTCTCAAACCCCAAACTCAACAGACTTACTGGGACTTAGTAGGGAAGAAGTGAAATTCTTATATATGGGTTTTATAAGGACAATATTCCCTTATTCCCTACTGAGAACCAGGAAGCTGACAGCATTTGAGGATGTCTTTTGCTTCGGTCAACCTCCTCGGACTGTCCGCCATGACGCAGAGGTCCAGGAAGCAGGATTTTGTTGCTTTGCGTTTTGAAATTCGGGGTGTGAAGTTTGAGTTGTTGGTGCTTATGAGAGGGGGGGTGTAGCGTTTAAGGTTTAGGTTTCAAGGGTTCGCGGGTTGATCCACTTCACCACAGTTCATACCAGCATGTTTATTACGGTTTGACATGATTCTGCTGAACTAGGATCTCCAGGGCTACATGAGCTATAGTCTAAACTCTAAAACCCCTAATAAGCCCTAGAATGGATTCCTATAAATCCCCAATATAACCCCCTTTAACGAGTTTAAACTATGGCTCATATGGCCTGAAAATCCACGAAACCTGCGAGGCGACGAAACAGAAGGATGCGATGATTTGGGGGTGCGATGTTTTGGGATGGTCGAGGTTAATGCCCAGACGCTCAATGCAAGCATGATGGGTTTTCCAAGAAAATTTCCAAAGATTAGGCGCCCCTTTCTGGGATCCCCATATTAAGGATTATGCTCTTTAGGGCTCTATATTGGGGTCCCATTCTTTGTGGTGGATACTAAAATTCCTGCATGGCCCTAAGGGCCCCAAACCTTGGGAATTAGGGTATTTCAGTATATTGAGGTCATGCCGGATTTTGAGTATCAAGAGTATGATAATGATTCTGGGGTTGATAACGGGGGGCCCATTACAGCACATACCCTAAACCCTAAATCCCTAAACCCTAAACCCCTAAACCCTAAACCCATGTTTCATCCTAAAGCGGACCATGAAAAGGAAGGTAGGGCTCTGCACAGAGGAGCTTTGAAAAGGCATTTCCAAGCTGCCTCTTCCGAATCCTGAACTGGGGTTTCCCAAAATTAGGGGTACCTTTGTAATAAGGATTAGTATTTTGGGGTCTATATTGGGGTCCCCCTTTTTTGGGAAATGACCAACTCTACTAAACCCTAAACTGCTAAGTGGTGTGTTTAGGGCCCTGGGCTCACTGCTCTGTGGGTATAAGGATTGAGACACAGCGTGGGCATCCAAGGAAGTGTTCCCTGCGCCCCAAACCTTTCTGGAACAAGAGTAGTAATAATAGTCATGGTAGGAGTAATTGTAATTAGAATGATTTTGGTAATATTTATACTAATTACAATAGGCAGGCATTTCTCCGGGGTCTTGATGGCTGCTTATTGTGTTACTGATGCCATGGCATGCGAGTCTATTCAGGTGGCCTTGATAAGTGGAAGAGCAGTAAAGATCCCAACCGGTATGGGATGCTTGCTGAAGCATGTCAGGTTGCAGGCCCAAAGGTCCCTGCAAACTGGCGCGGGGGTCCTGCGAGATTCAAAAGGCGGAATCCTGGATGATTGCCAAACAGTGAGCGCAGCAGGTCTGAAACCAGGAGATACCTTGACCTTGCAAGTCCGGCAAACCATGCTTGCCTCCAGCATCTTGGGAAGAGCGTTTGCCGCCATTTTGGGGGATGGATCTGTTGTCACCTGGGGTGACATTCTTTGTGGTGGTGACAGCAGCAGTGTCCAGGAGCAGCTCAGGAACGTGCAACACATCCAGGCGACTAGAAAAGAATTCGCTGCTGTTCTGGACAATGGATCTGTGGTCACCTGGGGTGTACGTTCTTGTGGTGGTGACAGCCGCGTGCTGGAGGAGCTCAGGAACGTGCAACACATCCAGGCTTCCGGATTGGCATTCGCTGCAATTCTGGACAATGGATATGTGGTCACCTGGGGTGATTCTTGTCTTGGCGGTGACAGCAGCACTGTCCGGGAGCAGCTCAGGAACGTGCGACACATCCATGCAACATCTCATGCCTTTGCTGCTGTTCTGGACGATGCATCCGTGGTGACCTGGGGTGCTCCTGAATATGGAGGTGACAGCAGCCGTGTGCAGAAGCAGCTCAGGAATGTACAGCGCATCCAAGCTACAGCAACAGCATTTGCCGCTGTTCTGGAAAATGGATCTGTGGTCACCTGGGGTGATCCTAACTTCGGTGGTAACAGCAGCAGTGTCCAGGAGCAGCTCAGGAACGTGCAGCACATCCAGGCTACTAGAAGAGCATTTGCTGCTGTTCTGGACAATGGATCCGTGGTCACCTGGGGTGAACCGAATTGGGGTGGTGAGAGCAGCAGTGTCCAGCATCAGCTCAAAAACGCACGGTACATCCAGGCAACAGCAGGAGCCTTTGCTGCTGTTCTGGACAACGGATCCGTGGTCACCTGGGGTGATCCTCGTTTTGGCGGTGACAGCAGCACTGTTCGGGAGCAGCTCGAGAACGTGCAGCACATCCAGGCCACGGCAAGAGCGTTTGCTGCTGTTCTGGACGATGGATCCGTGGTCACCTGGGGTCATCCAGATTCGGGTGGTGACAGCAGCAGCGTCCAGCACCAACTCAGAAACGTTCAGCGTATCCAGGCTACTACCCAAGCTTTTGCTGCTATTTTGGGCACTGGATCCGTGGTCACCTGGGGCGATCCCAATCGTGGTGGTGACAGCAGCATCGTCAAGGAGCAGCTCAGGAGCGTGCAGCACATCCAGGCGACGGCACGAGCCTTTGCTGCTGTTCTGGACACTGGATCCGTGGTCACATGGGGTGATCCCGCTTATGGTGGTGACAGCCGTGCTGTGCAGGAGCAGCTGAGGAACTTGCAGCACATCTAGTTTCTAGACTAAGTACAGATTCTGTGCTCGGTGCTCTGGTGGATGCATTTAACCAGGCTTGTCCGACTGACAACAGCTACACAATGTAAATGGCAGCCGAACGTTAGGACTTAAAAGCTTTGCTCCTGCTTACAGTTTGTCGCTCATGAGACTTCAGCATTCGCAGAGTTGATCGGTTCCTGCTTCAACACGAAGGAAGAGACCGACTAACGGATGAGGCTCTTGTTCAGTGGCTCTCAAGACGCTTGAGGGCTGTTGATGAAATAGTGCCTTCGGCCTTTGCAGCTGGTTTGTCTGCTGGGTCCCGCCATGACATGAAACAACAAACTTTCATCTTCAACCCTAGACCGAACGTATAGTCCCCCTTAAGTAGATAGAATATGGCTTTGGGTATATTACAATAAGAAACTCCATATACCCCATATTCTATCTACTTAAGGGGGACTATAAACTCTAAACTCCAAACTTCCCCAATGAAACCCTAGCCCCTACACCTTAAAACCCTAACACCTAAGCAAACTCCAAACCCAAAAGCCATAAACCCCAAACCCCACTTCTGGTACCTTCAACGCTAAGTCCCAATTAAAATCCAAACCCCGAAAACTTCAACCCTAAAAACAATTCAATCCTAAGCTCACGCCTCAAACCTTCAACCCCTAAAACCCGTATCTTCTGCCTGAAGCCCCACACCTTAGTATCTTCTGCCTGAAGCCCACACCTTAGGGTTTAGGGTTTAGGATTAAACCCTAAAACCCACGAGCTGTAACCCCTGAAACTGCACGTGAACTCGAATCTCCAATGCCTTCAGCCCTCAGGTTTAGGCAAAGTTTAAACCCCCAGATCTTAGATGCGCAAATCCTAATTGAGCTCGAAAACGCAAATCTTCGGCACTAGACCCCCAGTGAACTTTAAGCCCCAAACCTTCAGCCCCAAATCCGAATCAAACCTTGAACCCCAAACACCCACGCAACTCTCGCCCCCAAACCTCAAACCCCTTAACCCCAAGTAAGCGCTAAACTCCCAAAGCGTAAGCCGGAAACCCAAATCAAACTCTAAACCCCCAGATGTTCAAGCCCTGCACCCCAATTAGACTCGACACCCCAAAAACCTTAAGCCATAGACCCAAGCCTCAAACCCTAAACCCCAATTAAACTCTACCTAAACCCCAAGAGCATGTATAATGTTGCCTTTTTTGGCAGTGTTTGGTGGTTTGGGGCTATAATTCTGCCTACTTTTGTGGGGTCCAGGTAGTCCCAAAACCGTGAATCCCTAAACCTTGAGAAATTCCCTCAGCCCTAAACCCTAAATCCTACACCATGAGCCATGCGGTTTAGGGTATGGGGTCAGGGGGTTTAGTCAAGTCTTACTGCCTACGGTTGGGCATTTTTTTTTTTTGCTGCGGGGCTTCTTAGCATGTAGGATTGGCGGTTGTGAAGGGAAGCTCCTTCATGGCAAAGGGTTGTTTAGGGGGGTTTAGGGTTTAGCGCTGTTGAATGGCCTGAACTCCCGAAATTCTCCCTAGACCCTAGTAAACCCCAAGCCATGATCCCTACAGGTGTCCCAAAATTTGGATCGTTTAGGGTTTATAGTATTTTGGGTTGGAAAAAGCACCATGGTCTAGGGTTGTGGGTTTAACGTTTAGGGCTCGGAACCTCCCATGTGACGTGAGGACAGTTGCTGCAAGCCAGTCTCCATCTAAGTGTTGGTGATATCAATTAAGCCCCTTATGTTAAGATTCAACATCCCCACCCAAAGGGTTATACAGGAGTATATAGGGGCATGGAAAGGCAAAAGGAAGCTACTAGAGCATTTAGGGTTTCGGGCTTAGGGCTTAGGGTTCAGGGTTAATGCTGATTTCCCTCACAGCCCACACCCCTAATAACAATTTTTGGCATGAGCGACTTTGCATATTGCGGGGACCTATCTGATATTCGGGGTGGGAAGGTTTAGCAATTGTACGCAGTGATCATGTCTATTTAGCCTCTAACCGTTGACCAACACCTACGGAACGCGCATGGCCTAATTAAACCTTGACAGGCCCATGCGCCCAACCCCATTCTGGATGGAGGAAACCTTGCACCAATTTTTATGCCCTGTATCCTAGGAACTACAGCGCTTTAGGGTCCAAATGGTGCAAGTTTTCCTCCGTCCACGAGACCCCAAACCCCGAACCCTTAACCCTAGAACCCTGAACTTTCCCCTAAAGGTCCGTGTACCTAGCCATTCGGGACTTCAGCAGTAATAGTACAGGTTCTGGGGAAGTATACGAGGCACTGTCAATCTGAAGGTTACCAAGGGGTCATTAAAGGTGGACATGGGGGTCTTTGTGGTAGTTTAGTATAGTCCGTGAAATAATCCACGTCCATGAGTTATACCAGAAATATGAGCTCCTGTGATCCCACATATACACTCCCAGTATTCATTTCATCTTTCACGTTCTTTCCATTTGATGTTCTATTAAGATTGTAGCTCATATGGTCATTGGATATTTGAACCTCTCCGGGCTTTTTATTGAAGAGGCGCTGCTTTCAATCTTCTGCGCGTCTGACTTTGGGCCGTGCGCTGCCGCTCGGGCGAAGCTTTCCTGAAGGGCTTTTGGTCTAGGGTGTGGGGTTTGGGGGTAGGCCTTGGGTCCCACAAGCTACTTACCCAACTGAGCTGTAGTCTAAACTCCTTCATAATGGTTATCTAGGGGAGTATATAGGGGAGTCTTATAGGGGTTGTTAAGGGGGGATACTAGGAGTTTAGACTATAGCTCAACTCAACAAACTCGGCCGTTTTACGCACTTCCCTCCCGCCACACTCAAAGCCCCCGCTCCCCCTCTGTAAAAGACATTCCCAATATGGTACTGTAGGGGCCTAAATAATTACCAATATTATGGTTCCATATTCCTTGTATACTTATAGTATATATGGTGCCTCAAATGGACTTCAAAATGATATTGGTAATTATTTAGGCCCCTGTAGTACGTACCATCAAGTCTAATGGGGAATGTTCTGTATAGGCGGTGAGTGAAGCTATGCATCGAATATTCTGGTTGGACATAGAGCTCCTTATTGTCATAGTGCGATATGGTGACCCACCTGTGTCCATTGCGCCATGTCTGATTTCTGGCCGAATGCATATGAGCTGTAGTCTAAACTCCGCAAATAAAGGGGCCGGATCATCTAGGGGATTATATATGGGGAGTATTATAGGGGCTAGTCAAGGGGATACTGGGAGTTTAGTCTATGGCTCATATAGTCGTGTTTCAAGTTCATGGAGAAGAGAAGTCATGGCTAGTGGCTCGTGTTTCGATTGTGCGCCGGTGGTGGTTCACAAAAGCTTCGGCTTTGAAGCGCCAAGCTTCGAAGCCACTTGCTTCATTTTT
>CAJNIZ010002954.1:9279-24767 GCA_905231905.1 Symbiodinium pilosum | reverse complement strand
GGGTAGGAAATCAGGGAAACTAGACTGACTATAACTATGAGCTAATGGCTTTCTAGGTATGAACAACTTATAGACTGCAAGGGGAATTGAAAGCTTAGGGTCTAGGGTTCAGGGCGCCCGAACTCTGCAGTGGAAGGCAACAACTTGGAAAAGGGCAATAGAATACGTTGTTCAATCTCTACGTAAGCCATGATGTGGGGGGACCGTAAACCCTAAACCGCAGATTTTTTCAAGCCCCACCAAGGCTTTTTTCTAGCACAAACCCAGAAAACCTAGAAACTAAGATTTAAAAACAAACACATCTTGAAATTCTGCCTGTTACTCGCGAATTATACTTGAGGCCGGCTTCAACATGGCCTCAACATGGCCTTAACAAGGACGCAACAAGACCTCAACCAGGCCTCAACAAAGCCATAAAGCCCTAAATCCTAACCCCTAGGCCCAAAACCCTTGAAGGGCGAACTAATGCTAACATGCCGAAGCTCTACCTGCCCAAAGCGTACCAGAATACTTTTACCTATAGTGCCATGAAACCCAGTAGCAACCTCAGGAGGGACCCTTAATGGGGACCCTTGTTTAGGGTTTACGGGTTATGTAAAGTCTTAATTGGGTACGCATGTAGCTAACGGGGGTTATGTACGGTCTTAGTGGGGACCCTTGTAGGTAATTGGGGCCGTTATTATATGAAGTCTTAATCGGGATCCTGGATCCGTTTAGCTAAGTGGGGGGTTACATAGGGTCCACCTAGGTATTTAGGACAATTTCAAGCGGTCTAGATTCGGGATCCCGGTATCATAGTGGAGGATTGGTTTATTACGAGGGTTGGTGGGGTTATCATAAATGGAGCGGGTTACTGTGTTTCTAGATCCCCCAAATAACCTTGCAACTATACCTGTCACCCTTCTTCTGCCAAATTATGCCGACCCATGCTGTTGAGCCAGGAGCCGGGGAATTCTGCCTACCCAGGAACTGCAAATAACGGCTCTAGGCCTGTGTTTAAGCTGGCTGCACCCTAAACCCTACCTAACCCCCTGTTTAGTGCAACTATGAGCTTGGCTTCTTCCCAGAATCGCAGTCTGCCTTCCATTGGACAAAGGCAAGTATCAGGTACCACTGACAGCGGCTATGCAGGGGGATTGAAACTAAACCCTAACGGCCCTAAACCCTGTACAAATGCAGAGCCATGAACATCCGGGAAGATCATTCTTTACTCTCCTCCCCTAATATTCATACCCCCCCCACCCCTCTGGTGGTCGATGCTCACAATATACTACACCGTACCATGATGGGAATATTCAATTTTACGGAGGGTGAAGGGTTTCAATATTAGGGGAGGAGATAGAAAAGTGTTTTTGGAGGAAGGGATTGCATTTCTTGAAGAAATCATGCGTTTCATATCGTGTGGGGGCGGGGAGGGGAGGTGGGCGCGAGGATTATGCAAGTCATTGTGAAGACTATTAATCCTCTCCCCTAAAGTCGTCCCCCTATAAAAATGTATAAAGACGCATATGTCCATTGTTGTATACTATGTGGGAATATTTGATTTTAGCGGGTGGGGGATTTTAATACTGCAGGGAGGACACTAGGGAGACGTGTGATCCGTCTAATCCTACACACGAAGCCCTAAGCTCTTTCAGGGCTCAAGCTCCTGTAGGGTTTAGGGTTTTGAGAGGGGCAAATGTGTCTGATGGTGCAGCCCGACGCTTCTAAATACTGTAGGTGCCTAACTAAGTACCTACCAGCATGATTTTGAGGCTGAAATGACATATGCTATACCATTATTCAGCAAAGGCTCCGTAAACCCTAAACCAACCCTACATTATCTGAAGCCTTTACCTTTCAGGCTCCAGCCATTCTGTCCTTCCAAGGTTACAAGAAGGGGTTTAACATGGGCCCTTAGGCCGAGAAGGGGGATTCTAGGGACCCTTATATGGTACATATAGGGTATATAAAAGGTATATAAGGATCCCAGGACGAAGGGCCCATACTAAGGGCCCTTGGTTCCAACCTTTATCCTTAGCGCCCTTTGCTTGGGGCGCTCTATCAAGCCCGGATGCCAATAAACCATAACCTTGGGTACTGCCCCCGCTCTGTTACGGTCTTTCATAAGGGTAGTAGTAAGGGCTACATAAATCTATGTAATATGAGCTATAGTCTAAACTCCTTAATCGGTCCTATACTACTTCCGTGTATAACCCACTAAATAACCTCCCCCATAAGGAGTTTAGACTATAGCTCATATTGTAGATAATATCTACATGTTACAGAGTGGGGGCAGTACCCAACCTCAAGCCCCAAACCTGTCATCAAGCCCCAAAACCTATACAAGGCCTTATACTTGGCCTCACGTAACCCATAGTCTAACCTCCTATCAGTATCCCCCTTAATAACCCCTCTAGTAGTCCCCATATAATCCGTTATATGACTGCCTTTAAGGAGTTTAGATTATGGCTCATGTAGTCCAGCTTAAATCATCCTTAGCTAAAACTGGAAGATGAGATATCCTCAAAGCTTAAGATGCGAGGGTATAGAGGGTTTATAGGGGTTATATAGGGATAATGGAAAAGAAAATGGAAACTACGATAATGGAGGAAGCCATAGGGGATTTTATAATATGTTATATACTTGGGACAATTCTGTGTCTTAACCAAAATTTCTAATGTAAGGTCGGGTGAGGTCGCTGCAAGTTGCGGAGAAAGCCCCCCTACTTGCCGTCCATCACTGGAGTCGCTGCGGGCGCTGACCAGCACGAAGCCAAGACGATCCCGCAGGAAGCGCTTTCACGAAACCGGTTATACAAAGTTTAGGGTATGTCTTTCTGAAAACGGTCAAGTGAAGCTGAACGTTGTACAGCTCCTATATACTACTGTATGAATAACTTCCAACATGAGTGGTGCTTCGTGGTGGTTGAACCTAGTGAGATGATATTCCTCATTTGAAAGACTATACCCAAAGGAGGATATAGTATTACTCTGACCAAGTAACGTCAAATTGAAGCACTACTCACATGTCAGTCCCTGCGTGGCATATCTTATCTGCAGTTTCCCACCCAGCAACACGATGACAGAATTTTTCAGCTAATGAAAATGAATGTTAGTGTAGTGGTTTCAAGAAACGGGAGCAACCTGACGTTTTGAGTAACTATAGGCTCCATACAGATGGACTCCTCAGTAACACCCTAGCCCTGAAGACCTCAAGTATTCATTACGCATCACTCTTATGATCAGAATTAGTAGCATCACCATGACCATTACCACTGCTGTTGTCAGTTTTGGTAATTATTCCAGCTGTCGTTTTTTGATGTGGCTAGCACTACTTTGATCATCTGCGGGCCAAAGTTTCCGGCAGGTGCGGCTGCTACGGCTGGGCAGCGCAAGAAAAAAGGTGCAGGAGTTTCCAAAACGCAGGGGTTCATGTGGCATGTGGCTGATCCCCAGAATAAGACCATGCTATTTTGGGAGTAGAAAAGGGGGACCGCTGTTTTGGAAACGCACATGTTACAGCCTGAAGACTGAGCTGGCATAACCCTCTCCTCGATCCATTCATGGTTTGGGCCTTGTCTCTGTAATGCTAGAGGTACTGCCCTACTTCCCCCCACCCTAAGTCGAAGAGCCCGCCAGGGCGGGAAAGCACTAGTACAATTGTTTGCCACAACTATTTACACTTTCTTCTGCTCGTACTTTACGTCTACTACCACGGTGTTTTCCCAGCAGGCATACCTGCCGCAGTAGTGGGGCAAGATTGCCTTGAGTTGAGGGTTATGTGCTCTTGGGATGCGCATGAACCGAAAACATAATGCCTCCTTTAAAGGCGGTCAAATAAATCTTTCCAAAGCCTGAGACACGAGCTGGCGTACAAATTCCTGTAAGCCACAGCTTGAAATTTGCTGACCAGATCCAGTGTATGCGAAGACATTAAGTCATATGGTAGTTTCCTTAAATACGGGGACCCCTATATAGACCCCAATATACTATAATCCTTGTTGTGGGGACCCCCAATATGGTACCCCCCAATTTTTAGGAAACACCCATATAGGGTCTCAGCTGGGAACCCCAGAGTCAATAGAATTCTTCCGTCTTTGTGATGCCATTAACGCTCTGAAAACAAAGGCTCTACGGGCTTTGGAAAGGTGCTGCGTGGCTGTTCCCAGTATGTCAATTGGACCAGACTTCGGCTGAGCTTGCTCTATAGAGTACCAATATACACCTAGCTTCCACTTCATTTTCCATTTTCTTTTCCATTTGACTTTCCACTATTTGGGGCAACATAGCCCTAAAGCCTAAACCCTATGTAGTAGTTTCCATTTTTTGTCTAAAAGCTGATCTGAACAGACTTTCTACAAGTCGGAAGAAAAAATGCCGATAAGCTCCTAAAGGGCTGATATGGGGATTTCCCCAAATTAGGGGTACCATTTTTTGGGGTCCCCATAATAAGGACAATAGTATTTTGGGGTCTATATTGGGGTCCCCCCATTGTAGGAAACTACCATATGAAGCCCCGCCATTCTGACTCATTGATGCGCGGGAGGGTCTTCAGAGTTTGGGTTAAGCTTTGGAAGTGTCATTCTTTGGTTGGCGGATTAGAGGGACTTGTAACTAGGTTAGTAATCCCTATAACCCATACAGTAACCCAGTTATAACCCTCGTTAAACCACCTACTTAGCAGCCCCAGGTGGTGTGTACGTGAGGACCAGGGCCCCAAACTCACAACTTACATGGGGGTTAAACTACCACATACCTGCAACGCACAACTCAAGCCGCGAGGTAGCCTCACGGCTTCGCGGGAAACAGCTGCTTCTAGGCTTGGTAATTATATCACGAAACACTTGGGTTTAGGGGCTTAGGGGTTTAGTGGTAAGTACCGCGATCCCTGGTGGTGACTACGAGAAATTACCTGGTTATAGTTTAGGCTACTTGGGCAGTTGTCAACTGCGTGGATCCCTCTTGGAAGCCCTGTAGTTACAGGGGTTTCCAAGAACCAGGGGCCCCGTTTTCAGGAGGGATATGAAAGCTTTAGTAACCAGGTTCTGCATAGTTATGGAAATTACTAGATGATAAGCGTCTTATTATTGTACCCTACAATTTGAATGCCTAGATGGGGTCCCGACTATGATAATGACCAGCACATGCGCGAATGTGAGCTCAACAAACCCTGAACCCTAAAAACCATGAACCCTAAAAACCCTAAACCCGAACAACCCTAAACCCTAAAAACCCAAGACCCTCAAAACCCTGAACCCTCAAAACCCGAAACCCTAAAAACCCTAAACCCTCCAAACCCTAAACCCTAACAACCTTAAACCCTCAAAAACCCTCAACCCTGAAAACCCTAAACCCTCAAAACCCGAAACCTTAAGGGCACGGAAGCTTCAAGGACCACATCTCTGTGCTCGACAGAAGTTACCCTTTTAGAGATCCTAGGGGGGTATAGGGTAATATAAGGTTGTATAGGGTATATAAGGTTACGTAGGGTCATATAAGGTTATATAGGGTCATATAGGGTTATATAGCGAAGTATAGGGTACTACACGGTTGCACAAGAAAGAGCCTCGAGCCCGGCCGAAGTCGGGCTCCGACCTGGACCTGCTTGGCCTTTATTCTGAGCCACTTTTGGGACAGCAGTTGTGATCACGATGAGCTTCTAGCCTTGAGATGACTACGGTGATGATGATTTGGGTACTGCCCCCACCCAGTAACAGTTGGATAATAATCATAATATGGTTATATATAGCCCTTAATAGGACCCCTAATATAGACTGTTACTGGGGTGGGGGCAGTACCCAAATGATGATGATGATGATGATGAAATGATGGGTTTAGGGTGTAGGGTTTAGGGTTGATGATGGTAATTTGTCCCAAACTTGACCCATAATTGCTGGTGAATACGTGTTTCTGCAGCTCAGGCTCATTTTCTCAGTCTCTGCTTTGTGGGATGCGATTCCGGGTATGAAGTGCCTGTGGTTAAAGTCCTGAAAGAACCAAACCCTAAACCCTAAATCCTCAACTCTAAACGGTAGTTTCCAGCTTCTTTTCCATTATCCCTATACAACCCCAATAAAATCCCTGCATAACCCCTCTATATACGCTGTTATATTAGTAGTTTCCACTTTCTTGTCGTTATCAGTATATACCCTATTATAATATACCCGAAGCTTGTGGCACTCGCTCATTCTGAGCTGCGCTGCTCCTCCACATTTCCATGCTGCTGGCAGCCTCTCGCGCAATGAAGGAGTGATGTTACTGTCTTGCTAAACCCTTCCAGTCAAAGTTCGCGGGCGCCGGTCATTTCAGGACTAGATAGCACAGTGGAGTGAAAGCTGCATCTGCGCAGTATGGTAGTTGTTCATTTATATGGGGGTTTCCCAAAATTAGGGGTACCTTTTTGTTTAGGGAAACTACCATATTTCTTACAACTGAAAGAACTTTGACCAAAAGCGGCGCTTGTCAACGGAGAGCCACGGGGCTTGCAATATCCCCAAACCCTGAACCCGAATCCAAAAACCGCTATCCTGTATGGACCTAGAGACCTCGACCGGCCCTACAAGGTTTAAGAAGCCAAATACCAAACAACTTGGGCTTGCAGTACTGAAACAACCTTCATAACTGAGCCCATTTGGGCCTTGATTATTTTCTATACGAGCCCTGGGCTAAAGTTATAATATTTTCCTTAGAGGTCTCCCTCAAACTCCCTTCACATCCCTTTATAGGTCCCCCCAACCCAACTTTAGTCCGTAGCCCAGTCTCGGGCCCTTTTAGGAAGCCTGCAGTCCCATAAGGGGCCAGGGTCTGGGGTTTGGGGTTTGCAATAGGTCATCCAACCACCTGCACTCGATAGTAGTATAGTTCTGGTACACCATAACAGAAGAAAGAATTTAAGATTGTTTCAGGGTTTGGGTTTTTTAGGTGAGGTGGAGGATGCGAGGTTATCCCTTTCGTTCAAGAATATGTCAATTCCTCCAAATTACCCTCCACTAGGCCTTACTAGAACCCCGTATCATCCCTGCAAATTGCCCAAACATCCCTAAACCCTAAACCCTAAAACCCTAAACCCTAAAACCCTAGACCCTTAAACCCTAAAACCCTAAACCCTAAACCTGTTTTGAGAAGTTCTTACACGAGCCTATCATGGCGACCGTAGAATCCCCCTGCGATCTACTGGGTTGCTGTTAAGGAACTTTACCTAAGTTTCCATAATGGGTATACGTACTAATCCAACGGGTTTGCCATAGTCCAGTATCAAAAATGTAGTATTTTACCCCTGAAACCCAATTATTTGGGTCCTTGGACCCTTAGGGGTTCCAAAGTTCGGGCCTATGAAGTTCCTTAACAGCAAGCCAGCCCAAAAATGGGACCCTCGAGACTGTGCATGTTGTCTGAGAACAGCGGACTTTGGCCGCAGCATCGGCACTTAGGTACGACATCAGAGGCTTGAGACTATAGTCCCCCTTAAGTAAATAGAATGATAGACTATGGGGATATTTTTGTAACATGACCAAAGCCATATTCTATCTACTTAAGGGGGACTATATCTCCGGCACGGGGAACGTGATGTACTCTAAAACACCTCAAAGGTTCGCAACGTCGTCCACAAAAAGCACCTCAAGTAGATTGAGCAAAACGTTGCCTACACTTCTACGTCAACTTCACAAGCTGCATCGGCTGTTGACTGTAAAGTCCCAAGCCCGCGTCCCATAATGACAGTAATAGCAGGAATAGTATAGAAGTAATAGCCATAATAGTTCTAATGTTTATGGTAATCATAATAGTCGGCAGCATGAATCAAACCCTGAACCTGAACCCTAAACCCTGTCCTTATTCCCGAATCTCCTCGCCTGGTCTTCTCAGATCGACAAGGTTTCCTTGGATGAAGGTCAGGCTTTCTTCAACTAATGACTAGTGTTTAGGGTTTCTTTAAGTAATGGGGTCCCCTAGTTCCCGCCCCTATACTAATCCCTTCCCCCGAATATCAGGCCCCCCTATATCAAATACAGGTTCCCCAGAGTTCCCAAATGTGATTTCTGCTCCCAAGACTTGTTTAAAGGACCAAGACTAAAATTAATTGAGGCTCGAATCCTCTTGGTTTCCAAGGTTTTGATTGTTTTTGAAGGTGATTATAACAGGAACTTATAAAGTCTCGATTAATCCCTAAACCCTAAACCTGGATGCCAGCTCGATTGGATATAACAAGTTTGCATCGGTTTTAATTAGATTCGAACTTGTTTCGCTTAACATCTGAATGGATTCCTAATTGATTCGATTATGATTTTGGACTGATTTCACTTTAGCTTCGTCTAAATTCTAGCTAGATTTCGATTGCTTTTTGATTTTAACAAACAAGTTTTGTACTAGTCTTGAATTTGATATCGGTTTTCTATGCGTGTTTTTTTTTATAGATTTCAATGGGATCCTAGTGATAAATTCACCAGAAAATTAGATACGATCTACGCTGGCGGGGGAGACGTTTAGTATTAGAGGGAAGGGATTACGCCCCCAAGGTTGCCTCTTAAAAGTTATTTAGGAATAACGAGAGCTGAACAGAGGCTGGTTAAGGGGGAACCTAGGGCCCCCGAATTAATGGAAAAGAAAATGGAAACTACTATAATAATTAGGGGTTATATAGGGATAATGGAAAAGAAAATGGAAACTACTCTTTAGGGTTTAGGGTTTAATGTAGACCCCTGATTAATAAAGCCACTCCTTTTAAGGGGCTTAATATTAGGATCCTCATTATAAATCCCCATTACGAGGGGAGTTATTAATCAGGGGTCTACATTAGGTGGGGGGGAGGGTTGTAGGCAAACCACTGTTCAACTGTTGAGCTGCAGGAGACTAGATCGTGCACTAGTCCTTCACTTGGGGGTCGCGATGCAGATTCTGGTAACTGCCCGCGTGGGCTGCAAGCGCTTCAGCAAGGGCCGGAACATTAGGTCAAAACGTGGATTGGGAAGATACCAAGAAACCAGAGCTACCGACTAAAGACTGTGTAAGGTAGATCTTAGGAGGACACCCCACCCTGTAATAGTGGTATAAGAATAGTACAAGAGGACCCTAGTATAATCCCTATTATTATCCCTTATAGTCACTATTACTGGGTGGGGGGTCCACCTGAGGTAGATCTGACGATTTGCTAGATACCAGGCTGAGGAAGGAAGGTCATGTGCTGGATTTGCCTTCTTTGAGGACGCAGTCTGAATAAATGCAGGCTACAGCCGAATCAAGGAGAAACACGAAAAAGTCATCCCAAACAATGTTATTCGCAATAGTGGTAATAAGAATAATAGTAATAAGAAAACTAATAGAAATCAGAAAGAAATAGAAACAGCAGTGGTAATACTAGTACTAGTAGTCTTACACCCCAAACCTAATAGTCATGGTCCAAAGCTTAAAGGGACTTTATTGGGAACCCCACACAGGGAACCCCAAGAATATCATAGGAATATAATAGAATATAAGGACCCTGGTAAGTATATTCCTATTATGTTCCTACTATATTCTTGGGATTCCCTGTTTGGGGTTCCCAAAAAAGTCCCTTTCAAGTCCTAGAACCAGGTTTAATTTAGAATAAATTCAATTCCCAAGAAGGATAATGGATAAGAAAATGGAAGCTACTATAATGGGCTAGGGCATTATTGGGGTTATATAGTCATTTCGAATAATTTCAATTGCCAAGTTAAGGCCATTTTGGGACTACTCCCCATATAAACTGGCATTTAAGGTGAGGTCGGGTGAGGTCGCTCTGAATTGTCCTTGGAACATCTTAGAACAAACCGTAACAAACCCTATACAAGCCCCAAGCAAAATGCTTAGGGTATAGGATCTAGTCCAGAACTTGAAGCAGCAAATAATCTTACCAAAAACTTCCTCAGTCGAAGGCGCCCGCACTGAGAAGGCCAAGTTCATCTCATGTGGAGATACCTGGATAGTTCTTCGGCGATGCACAGAAGACTACTCGTTGTCTCTTCTTGCACTTACACAGTCCAAAAACAACACAATCCTTGCGCACTGCCAATGTTTTCAACATCACCCCTTAAAAAGCCCTACATCACACACATCCTTCATTTTCTACAAATTCAAGCTGCAATCGTTGACCCTCTCGTAATTTTTTGGGCTTCAGATTTCTACATTCAACCCATCGAGCACAGGAATCCTGGAAATCTTGCTTTGGGGGTCCATCATCATTTTCACTCCGGACATAGCCATCCAACCTTGCCCAATCCTAAACCTGAAAAATCAAACGTAAAGAACACCCAACCCAACACCAAAATTGAAACGCTGAAAAACATCAAACAATGAGAAAACCAAATCCTAAAATCTATTAGAACAACCAGCACTTCTAGAAAACACACATCCTTAAACACGGGCAAAGACTACAACAAATCAGCACAAAACATCGCAACAAACAAACAACAACTCTCTAAGACTCTAAGCACGCTCTAACACCCAAAACCATGCTTGAATCAGAAAAAACCCTGGGCTCCTAACCATCGCTAATCAAAAGCCAAACCCTAAACCCTAAACCCAAAAGCCACCCACGCGCAACAAGTCCTAGCCCTAAACCAGCCCAAGCTTGAACAAAACTTGAAAAACACCAACAACATCCGTACCCTGAAAAACCCAGGCCCTAACCCCAAATGTTGAGGGTTTTGGGTAAATAGGCCAAACTAAAAAAAAAAAAACTCAGCGCTAAACAACAAAGCTGCTGCTCCTATGATGTGGGGGCCCTAAGCCCTAAACCCTCAAACCCTAAATCCTACACCCTGAACGCTACATCCCAAGCCCTAAACCCCAAACCCTGAAGTGTGTATGTGCATCGGGCTCAATCAGGTCCTAGATGCAAGGCCACTACCATCCTCACGGACGGACGATAGCTTAGGGTTGCCTTTAAAGGGGTGTTTAGGGTTTAGGGTTTGGGATTTAGGTTTCAGGTAGAGTTTCTGGGACGCCCCCCTATTTATGAAAACCTTCATGTGGGGTTGGACGTTGAGGGAGGAGCGTAGAATTCTTCAAGTTTCAGGAATCAGGACTTCGGCGTCTGGACGCATTGTCTCTAAGTGTACTCAAAGTGTTTAAAAGTTCAACACTTCAGCGCTCTGGGAATCAGCGTCCTCTAGATTTTTTCGGGCGTTGGCGCTTTGGGGCATTGTGTTTCCTTGCTGTTGACATAAATCCTTGGTCCTGCTTCCGGATGGTCTTAACTAGTCTATATCTTAGCTCTGTTCATCCACGGGTGTCTCGATATTCTGTAGCATGCATGCTTTGTAGGAACCTATTTTCATCCTAGGAATGCTTTTTTGCCCTAAACCTAAGTATCCTAGGAATGCTTTTTGCCCTAAATCCTATAGCCCCCTTAAGTAGATAGAATATGGGGTATATGGGGATCTTACTATAATATACCCAAAGCCATATTCTATCTACTTAAGGGGCACTATAAACCCTAAACACTTTACACTACGCTGGGTAATTTAAAGTAATTAGGGTGAGGTCGGGTGAGGTCGCTTTAACTTGCCCAGTCATTACTAAATAGCCCCAAAACTGATCAATAAACCTTCTCCCCTTAATAGGGATTATAACACGGATCCTAATATTAAGGGCTTTAAAATGGAAGGGGTTTATTAACCAGGGGTCTACATTACAGCTTTTATCTTGCATCGGGCATTTACACACGTGCGCAAGCCTCGCCGTTGCGTTTTAAAACCAAGGCCCAGAAGTGCCGAACCAAGAACCCTAAACCCGCTCCCCTAAACCCTAAACCTTGGGTACTGCCCCCAGCCANNGCAGTACCCAACCTAAACCCGAAGCCCTCAGACCCTTACCCCTAAACTAGCCTAAGCCCTGCGCTCCAGAAGGACACCGTGGGGCAGGTTTCTTTATATGTAATATTCTGTAGACAAGTGGAATAGTATATGATAGTAGATTATGGTGTATTTTCGTATATTATGATATATTATGGCGTTTTATGGTGCAGTATGGAATATTATGCGAGCCTTTTGGGAAGAGATCATAACATGTTGCTCATCTCCTCGTCCACCAATTTCCAAAGCAATGGCTCCCACCTGGCGAGGCCGCAGAGTCCAGGGTTACTGAACATCACATCCCTATCAGGGCCCAGAAGTATAGGAATAATGAAGATGTTGTTGTAGATTTTCCCTCCTTGCGTTTCTGAGTGATTCGCTGCCAAGGCAAACCAGCTGTTTTTCTTTGTAAAGATGCTTATCAAAATTCGGGGCCCTTTTTCTAGGTCTTTATGCTAGGAAACATTCTTTGGAACACAAAAAAAGGCCCACACTGTTTTGTCCTTGCGGTTGGGTGTGGGTACAGGCCCAGCAGTTTATTAAATAGCCTTTGGACCGGCATATCAAGTGGTGATGGCCAAGCTCGCGATTTGTTGCAGAGTGACACGGCCCATATTATGGAGTTGCCAAGGCAGCTTCAACAAGTTAATCCAAAAATGGAAGCCTGGGTTTAGGGTTTAGGGTTTGGAGGGTTTAGGGTGTTTAGGGTTTAGGGTTTCGGATTTAGGGTTTACGGCCTGGGCCTAGTTTACGGAGTTGCTCTTCATGCAGGCTATGATGCGTTAAGCTGATTGTGGCTTGGATGTGGCCGGCTAAGGACAGACAATTTCTCTGAAACTAAAAAGGTGCCCAACATGATTTTGAAACTACACCCAAAGGGTCCATGTAGGTATATGGTATATGCTTAGGGCCCAAAGAGGTTCCCATATACCTACTTTAAGGCCCAAGTATATACCATACAGCTACATGGACCCTTTGGGACAAGGTGGGCAAAACGACTCTGAAACATTTCGTTGCCCGCATGCTCACTGAACGCAGCAACAGGTGCATGATCCGAAGAGAGAAACTAAGCCTGGCCAATAATATTCAATAATGGAGAACCAAATGGAGAAGAACATGGAACATGAAATGGAGGCTAGGCTTATATAGAGATTCAGAAAGAGCATCTACCAATATTTTGGTCCTAAATCAAGTGCGGCATCAGAGAACATGTATGGTCAGCGACAAGGATAATTGGACAAACCGATCACCCTCTTATGGGTAGAAACCCCCATGCTACTAGAGGGGGTGGTCAAAAAAAACATAATAGTCGGGCATTAGTGTGACCTCGTCTCCCTGCTAGACAAAACGAAAGGCCATCAGGCCATCCAGCAACCCTTCAATTCATTTTTCTATCTTCTGTCCCAGTTGATTCTGAATTCTTGGTAATTGTTTAGGCCCCCTTTTCGAGTTATCCCACGCCACCACCGGCATAAACCATCCTGTTCTTTCCCGATTCCATTAGGGACTTGGCTGCAAACACCGTATAGGCTCGACATGATCTCGGTCATGATTCAGGTCCCTGCATTACATTCCTGGTGCCCTACAGCGTCACGGAGCTTCACCACAAAGCCTACATAGCCCTTGACAACAAACCGCTTTCAGTCGTCTTATTATATCGAACAGTCTGGGAGCGAAACCAAGAAACTCTAACAGGGAATATGGCTTTGCCTGTAATTTAGGGGTAACATTGGGGTTATATACAAGAAAATGGAAACTACTGCAATTTAGGTTTTAGGGTCTAGGGTTGAGGGACCCATGTATGATGACATCTTTAGGAAGATGCGAAATTCACACAAGAACAGTCCCAGCTGCTGGCTCATGTTGCGCATGATGGGCAGGCCGCCCAGCAGCTGCCTCAAGACGAAGAATCCGCTCTACCCCTACAGAAGCGCTCCGTCACCCTATCTGGAGATTCATAAGGAGCCAGGTACTTGCAACCTACTTGCAACGATCGTTGACCCTTCAGGTATGCAGCCGCACCAGGGGCCGTGAGCTCACGCCAAAACAGTTTTGCATCTGTGTGCTACACGATTTCCACCCGACCCCCTATCCCCAAACCCTGTGCCTCAAGCCCTTGCGAAACTCTTCACGGTCAATGGCACCGTCGCTGTCCTCATCCAGCACCTTCATGACAGCTTTCATGTAAACATATTGCGGGGAAGAGTAGAGGAAATCTACCACTACACTCCTGGAAACTAACATGGAAACCCAAAAAGGGGCCCTATAAATACTACAGTCCTTCTAAAATGGGGCTATATGGGTTTCCATGTTAGTTTGGGGGGGGAACCTACCAAAACATGGAGCATGCATCATTGGCTCAAGAGTTCCGCAGAGGTAGGAGCCCTAGGGTTGGGACTTGAACGCCCTCTAGGACTCAAACCCTAAAACCCTAAAATCCTTAATAGTAGTTCCATTTTCTTGTCCTGTAACCCCTATATAACCCTCATATAACCCCTGTATAGCCTCTATATGCGCATATATACCCCCGTATAACCACTATATAACCCCCCAATAGACCCTATAACTTACCCCTATAATCCCTGCATTCAAGGAAGGGGTTGCGCTTCGAAAGACGAAAGCATCTCTGCCCAGCTCCCCGACAATCCTACTCACAAAATGTTTGAAAGGGTGCAAGGCACGGTTAATGTAATAATGGGTTGTATAGGGGTTATACAGAACCACTATTCAAGGTTTAGGGATGGGTTCTGGATAGTCCACCCATCAGTTCTGAGAGGTAGTAAAGAGAAGCGGGCAAAACTCTGGCGGCGCCCGGGAACCCCAGCCCATCAGCACAAGCGCCCGATAACTATGAGTCCTGAAGCGCAAGACACCTTAAATAATCCGAAACCCTAACCTCTAAAACAAGGAGCTTACAACTATTGCATGACTAGAAAGCGGTCCTAACTCTGGGTTGGGCTTGCCGGGCCCCTCGTAAAATCCTGAACTCTGAGCCCTTGAGCTTAAACTAAGCCTCATAATCAGTTCTTTCTCCTCAGGTTACATCTCCTACAGTCCTAAACCTAAACCCAGGGTTTAGGGTTTCCCAACATACTATAACCTCAATATAGGGACACCCCCCAAAAAAGGTATTCCCAAATTTGGGGAAACCCTGATCCCTATAAACCCCTACATAGTCCCAGTTTCCATTTCTTCCATTTCGTTGTCCATTTGATTCTTGTCCATTCTTGGGGCAATATCCCTAATCCCCTATTGCCCCCACATAATCCCTAGGTATTCCTTATATAATCCCCATATGTTCTATCCCTAAACCCTAAACACTAAACCATACATCCCTGATTCTGGGAACCCCCAATTTTTTTTTGGCCTGGAAGACGGCAGATGCACAACCTGTGGTGGTCGACCTGAATTGAAGGGGTGATGGCATCAACCCTTAGGGATTTAGGGTTTAGGGATTCAGGGTTTTAGGGATTTAGGATATTTTAGGGTTTAGGGCTTAGGTTTCAAGGCTAAGGGGATTAGGGTTTAGGGTGCGTGGCTTAGGGTCTGGGGGTGGTTGCAGGGTGGAGGATCCAAAAAAAAAACAAATAAGGATCAAAAAAAACAAAATCTGAGGATCAGGAAAAACACAAATAAGGATCAAACAAAAAACAAAATCGTGGATTTCATAGTAAAACTGGTAGAACGGAGACAAGTC
>CAJNIZ010002953.1:14442-24768 GCA_905231905.1 Symbiodinium pilosum | reverse complement strand
CCCTAAGGGTCCAAGGACCTAAATAATAGGGTTTTTGGGCCCAAATACCATTAATATTATAAGATTTGGGCCCTGAAACCCTATTATTTGGGTCCTTGGACCCTTAAGGGTATGGTTTCTATGTCTACTTTTATGATTGCTCGAATTCTTGTCGATACAACGGTTAGCTTTTTTCGGGCCTCCTGAGTCAAAGGCCAGTCTTGCAAGTTGAAAGAACAAAACAAATTTCTGGATCACCCCAAATGGTAACGGGTTTCGGGTCGAGGGTTTAGGGTTGGGTCAACCTAAATTCTGAACCCTAAACCCTAAATCCTATACCCTTAACAATCATCCGCATACCGCTATGCATGGGCCCCGGAGATGAGCCTAGCCCAGTGAGCCTGATGCATTCCGGGTAATGTAGAAGCCGAAGCCCTGAGGCTCAAAACTACCTGAGCTATACTCTTAACTCCTTAAGGGGACTTATTTAGGGAGTATATAGGGGAGTTTTAGGGGGTTATCAAGAAGGAGGAATTCAGATATGAGTCCTTAGAGCCTTAGGGAAAAGATTCCAGTAGGATGGTCCCTTTCAAGTTGATTGTAGACGAGGTTCAGGGTTTAGGATCTAGGGCGGATGGAAAACCAATGGAACTGAAAACAGACAATGAAATGGGAGCTAAGGTTATGCAGGGGAACTATGGGTATGTCATGTAGGGCAGTCTGAAAAATTCCCAACACTGTGCGCCTGGATTCTTTGTAGAATCATGGTATTGTACAGGGTCAAACCGACCTCAAAAGAACACTGGTCATTTTTTGCCCCTACCGCAACCCCTAAGGCTCCAAGCACCCAAGAATCATATACTCCCTATATACCCTCATATACCCCCTATACGCCCCTATATATATCCTTTGAAAGGACCCCAATTAATTGTTCGAACAGCAACTTTTGGCTCGTTCAGTCATTTTGCTCGAGGATCAATATGGGTGTTTCCCAAAATTAGGGGTACCCTTTAAAAGGGGGTTTATGGGGGTTGTATAGGGATAATGGAAAAGAAAATGGAAACTACAATTTAGGGTTTAGGGACTAGGGTTTCCCAAAATTAGGGGTACCTTTTGGGGTGTCCCTTTAATAAGGACTAAAATAGTTTGGGGGTCTATATTGGGATCCGCCTATTTACGGAAACTACTATCTTGGTACTTGTACGGCTCATTTTCTTTTGTTGGGCTATGGTGGTGAGTGTTGCGATCGATATTTGCAGCTTGCTTTTTGGGTCGTCTTCCTGCGGAAGCTACCCTAAACACTTAACCTCTAAAGACCTAGAAGCCTCTGCTCCACGCGGGCTGCGAGGCACACAACAGAAGACCTTCAACTTCTCAAGCGCCTAACCCAAACCTGAACGCAGAACCCTACTCACACTAGAACCCTACCTGCAGTGACCTCATACACGTTTGGAGATGGTTACCGTTACCCCAGTTGGTACACAGCTCTTTTTATTTGAAGGTATGCATGTTACCCCATTGCGGGGCGACCAGCGCGCAGATAGATCGGAGATCGGAAGTGTGCACTCTGCTTGCGGCAGCCATGTACACCCTCGTTGAGGGCCAGAAGCTCTTGCTGAAGGAGAGGGTACAAATGTTGGCCCTTTCTTGGGCCTCGCTTACGATATGGCTACCAATGTATAGAATACGAAAATGAGACCATAATTTCAACAAACTTGCCCCTAGCTGCAAGAATGGGCTATATGCTTGCAAGCATTTGGGACGTTCAGATAGGTTTTCAGTAAGATGGTGAGGAAATGTTCTTGCAAGCTAGGTCTCTCGTATACCTTCAACTTGAGTGAGGTCTTCTTTCTCAAGGTTGCAAGTAAGCACTGTAAACCCTGCGCCCTTAACATACCTTTAGGGTCGAAGGACCCAAATGAAGGGTCTTAGGGCCCACATACCATAATATTAATGGTAGTTGGGCCCTAAAACTCTATTATTTGGGTCCTTGGACCCTTAGGGATACTTAGTCTTACGTACCAAGAAGCCATTAAGACCTTTGTATTTGGGGCCGAGTCCTTGAGCTTCTTATAGGTTTCCATTATGGGCTATTAGACCCTAAGGGTACCTTAATCTACCCCCTAATAGGGTCCTAATAGGGAATTTTAGGTACTAATAGCCCGTGGTGGTTAGGGTTTAGGATCTAGGGCCCCAGAAAGGGACCCATAATCTTGAGGAACCCTTGTACATATGGCCTGGGTTACCAGCTACACTCACACAAGCTGCAAGGACCTTCACGAGTAGCACTTGCAAAAAGGTTGATGAATTAAGTCCTACATGACCTCAAGTATGCCATGGCACCATTTTTCTGGGAATGAGTTATGTAGTGTCATGCAGGGCTTGTCCAGCAGCACTATCTCGAAGCTGCTTTGATAGACAGAGCCGCGCGGTTGAGATTCGAGGGTTCATTACGTCGGGTTGGATCGATGAAACTTTCTCACCACTTAGGATCCCCAAAATATCGTACTTAAATTCTCCTTCAAAGGGAATTGTGAGGGAAACCAAGGTACTCAGAGTGTTTTTCCTTTTTGTCGGCTGGTGCATACTTCAGACGTGTGCCGCATATTTAGGGGGGGGGGTCCCTAAATTAGGGGTACCATTTCAGGGGTCCCCGTAATAAGGCTTACAGAATTTGGGGTCTATATTGAATTTCGGAACCTTCAATTGTGTAGCCACGCACCTCGAAACGCTCAGGGTGCAGGGCAGTTCTTGTTATTGGGAAGGAGATGTCTCAAGCTTATGGATCCCTTTAGTACCATATAGGGCTCGCAGTTAGCCAAAGAGTCGGCTACTAACCTATGGAAGTATAGGGTATGTATATACATATATATATATATAGTCCAGAGCCCATTATTTAGGTAACTGGAGCCCCAGGGGTAGGTTAGTAGGCTCTTGGGATATGAGTGTGTCAGCCCTCGTTCTGAGGAGCACGTGCATGTGAAGGTTTTTGAAGCGATGTATGTGCTCCTGGAGCCATAAACCCTCAACCTGTGTGAGCATGACTTTCTCTGCAAGATTTCAAGCGCAATCAAGTATGCAAGCTGGTGCATGCGACGTCATACCTTGCCTTCCCCCTTACAGTGGCTTTAGGGGTTAGGTGTCCTTGAAGGGGTCTTGTTAAGGGGTTTAGGGTACCTATTGCGGGAATTGTTGCTGTAAGGTGCAAGGGGAGACAAGCCAATGGTTTATTTGGCATTTTCTTTCCTATGTCCTAACAACGACTTCCCAAGACCGCTCGAGCTGGTTCCTATCTCCTTGGACCTGAAACTATACCCTAAACCTTAAACCCTATAGAAACCCATTATAGTAGTTTCCATTTTCTTTTCCATTATCCCAATATAGCCCCTATATTACCCCTATATTCTATCTACCTGAACTCTACACCCAAAACCCGCATTCAAGACTCAACTCTATAGGATCAACCCTGAAACCTTGTAGCGCATCTTCCAAATATCGTTCGAGGGGTTTAGGGGGAAAGTTGTCGGAAAATATGCTCCAATTTAGTGTAAGCTACATACACATCAGCTGTATGAGAACGGGAACCCCTTCAAGGGCTCATTAATTCTGACAAACCTTCCATATGACCACAGAGCCCCTGCAGGAGCTTCCATTCCTCGGGCGGTTCAGCTTCTTGGCAAGATAGCGCCGCGAGTGTTCGCACTACCCCTTCCCACTATGGGCTATTTGACCTTAAGGGTACCTTAATCTATCCTTAATAGGGTCCTAATAGGGAATTTTAGGGTCTAATAGCCCATGGTGGTCTTCTGCTCCCTTTAATTACGATTATGCTAGGACAATTAGGGCTGATTTCGGCTAATTCAGGGGGAACCTGGGAGAAGCATTGGGGTTACACTTTACAATGAATGCATTTGGCGGTGCATGGTATACTGGTTGCTTGAAGGCATCCAAAGATGAAGCCTAAAAAACGCGTAGCAAAAGCCATGACGTGATTGCCAGGCACAAGATCTGCAGCTCTAATAGTAACAGTAAGAGAAGCAGTACTGGTAATAGCAGCAGGAATAGTATTAGTCATAGTAATCGTAATAGTGCCTAAGGGTCCAAGGACCCAAATAATTGGGTTTTAGGGCCAAATACCATTAATATTATAGTATTTGGGCCCTAAAACCGTATTATGTTGGGTCCTTGGACCCTTAAGGAAGACTATTAGTCACAGTAATCGTAAAAATAGTAGTAATTCTGCACATGCTAGTAGCAGCCCTGCTCGTTGTTCTGTGACTTTGTCAAGGTCACTCTTTTGCGATTCCCCTCATTTTGAGGGCTTAGGGTTTAGGGTTCCGATGGGCATAAACCAATAAGTGGAGGTTCCCAAAATTAGGGATCCTTTTTGGGATTCCCTAGAATACGGATTCTAGTATTTTGGGGGTCTATATGGGGGTCCCCCCATTTAGGGAAAGTACCAAGTCTCTTTGCGCGAGCGTCCTTAGCTGCTCTAGGGGGCAAGGCCAGTTGGAGATATACGGGGTATATCTGAGCAGAAATACCAGCTTCTGAAACCCTATTCTGTGAAATCCTCATCAGGGATATTAGCAGGTTGTTGTCAGCCCCATAAATCCATACAGTCCCTAGGGACTGAATGACTTGAGGATCCTCCCGTAGGAGATTCTTAAGTTCCTCGTTCAAGATTCGGGTTTCGGGCTTAGGGTTGTTTTAATGAACTTCAATTTGGGATCTCTCGGTTTTGGTACAGCAGGTGCCCTGGTAGAATCTGAGTCCTTGATTATGACATATAAGATTTCCTGAACAGAAAAAACTCTCCTGTGGCTGGGTTGTCAAAGTTGTTTACTCTCAGAGAGCCTATGTCAAGGTTCATGGGACTTGCGAACTAGCTGTGGTGGCTAGATTCGTGCGGCTCTAGCACTAGCAATGCTGATTCATTGTAGTAGTATATTCTTATTGTGTGTGACTCTCCTTTTTTTCCCCGTGAATTGTGGTGTGTTTGTATATATACGGTTCCCTAGGAGTAGTGGTCAGCACACATAGTTGGTGTCCAATTTGGGACCCCCAAAATCAATCTTACTGTATAGAATAGTATAGAGTATGACTCTCACAACTCTCCAAACGGAGACCCTTTCAGAGGCCGCAAGTTGGGTGGGAAGGAGTTTCCAGTGTTGAGAGGACACTGACTAAGCATGCAGGTGCCCTTAGGGTTCAGGGCTTAGGGCTTGATACCAAGGATCGCGTTGTTTAGGCACTCGGACGCTAGACGGGGGTGGGCTACTCTGTATTGGCTACAGCAATTGATACCGTGTAGGTACTTGGACAGTTAGGGAGAGTCGGCTGCCCCCAAACCCTAAACCCTAAGCCCAAACCCTTAAGCGCTACACCCTAAACCGCGGTTTAGGGTTTAATTAGGGTTTATATGCGTGGCTTCCGGGATTCCAGTTCAGGGTGTCCCGAAAACAATAAGAACTTCTATTAAACGCTCCTGACTCAGGAACATACCCTAGATTCTGGTCACGAAGCTTCCCAACGGGATTTAGATGTATTCTTAATTGCTCGATTTAGCCGGCTTGTGTGCGTTGCTGATGTTCTGCGTATTGGCAACGACAAGATGAAGCAGTAGTAGTTCTTTGAAGAACTGCAGACGGAAATAGGAAATACTTGGGCATCACACTTCTCAGGCGGTTTTTGTTTGAGGATGACGAAGCCCAAGCCGGACCTCCATATATTGATATCCCCAACCATAGCCCCCCAAACCCAAACCTTCTCCTAGACGCCGAGTATAGTCCTAGGAGCCTCAGGGTAGACCCTGAAACCTACAGTGCCAGGTTAGAACTACCCTTGGAAGTCCTGATCCTCCATGTAGCCCATCCCCCCAAACTTACTCCAAACCCTAGCCCGAAATAACTTACCCAGATCCCCTAAAGGATGCAAAAAATTGGAACCCCCTAATCATCCCCTTGTTTCCCCAATGTAGTAATGGGTTCATACTAGGGGGGTTCCAGTTTTTGGATCCTCTAGGGGGTCTGGGTAGACCGTATGAGCCCAGGTCGCAAAAACTTGCGAACCCATTCTCTCATCCCCCCTCGGAAAATCTAAACCGTCCCTAAACGCAGCACCCTAAACCCTAAAACCTTAAACCCTAAAACCCTAGAACCCTAAAGCCCTGAAACCCTAAATCCTATTTCCAAAGCCTTTGCATCTGAACCCATGAAGCCTAAGGGTCCAAGTACCTAGTAATCATATATTTACCCAAAACCTGTACTAGAATTACTATTCCCCAAATCTCAATTACCTAGTTATTGGGAATTTGGACCCTCTGGGGAAGCCGAACCTAGGCTACGCCTTCCCTGCTGCCGGTTTCTTGGGCTTCGTGGCATTGGAGGCTGTGCTTCAGGGCATTTAGGGTGCTTTGGGTTTAGGGTTTAGGGTGTTAGGGTGTTAGGGTGTTGAAGTTTAGGGGTGTTCGGGGTCGGCGCTATGGTGTTTAATTGGCGCTTCGGGGTTGGGCTTAAGGTTTGGTCCGGATTCTTTTGAGTCTGCTTTGTTGCCATTCACAGTCGACGGAGGCATTCAGGGCGTGCTTCTGTATACGGAATCGTTATCAAGATGCTCCTTTCGTAAAATATGACAGGCTCCCCCGCCCCTGATGCTACAGACCTTGGATTGTTTAAGATCAGTTTCTACAGAGCAGTACTATAGGCGTTATTAAGGAGATACTTGGAGTTTAGATTTTAGCTCATACATCCTAAACTTATGAACCTCTCAGGGGTCCTCAGGGAAGAGACAGGGATACCCATTAGCCCTTACCTCTAAACCCTAGACCTTACCCTCAGGGTGCAAGTCTTCAATAATGTGGTATTTGGGGCTTTGGTAGTAAGAACTGTAGTGCAAATTTCGGGGAAGTATATGATTATTAGGTACTTGGAACCTTAGGACTCTAAACCCCGAACCCAAAACCCTAAATCCACTATAATCTGCTGTAGGTGCCTACAACTACCACAGCTATGGCCTTAGGCTTCTTAAATGAATAAATGGGTATGGGCTGCTTGAAACAGACTTCAAAAACTGTTGGTACTCATCTTGGCTTCGCTACATTCAGTAATAGCTATATAAACCGTATATTAATGTATATTAAGTTTGATCCATGTGTTTTCTAGTAGACTCTCCAGTAATCACTATGAAAACACTTTCAGCTTATCTAATTCCAAAATACAATCTCGTATAGCCGTACAGAAAACCACCTAAATCCTAAACCCTGAGCCTGAACCCTTAACCCTAAAACCTATAAACCCTGAACCCTAGAACTTATAAGCCTTGAACCAGCCTTGAACCCTAAAACCCTAAAGGTCGCAGTTTTGTGGTCTACTGGGCACTGGGCTGCTTGAACTCAGTGTCGGGTTCGGGGTTCGGGATTTCTTCGGTCATATGGTTCAGGGTTTAGGTGTGTTATATATATATATACATATATATATATATACATTATATGCACATAGATACGGTTAAGGATTTATCTGTGTTAGCTTGATGGCTTTGGGTTTAGGATGCTGGGTTGAGGGCTTAAGTATTAGAATCAATGTTGCACCCTCTTTTGTATGGGGTTTCCGGCGTGGACAATTGATTATTCTCTTTAATACGGAGCCAGCCCACAAATTTGTACTTGAAGCCCACAACCCTATGCGCTGAGCCGCTAAGCCCCAAAGCCTATACCCTTAGGCCTAGACCAATGCCCCAAGTCCTTAACCCTAAGCCTTGAGCGCTAAACTCTATGCCCTAAGTCCGAAATGCTGGACCCTTTTAACACAAGGGACCCGGTTTCATGATTTTTTGGGTGGAAATTATTCAGGGTCTGGTTTTGTTTGAGGGGTCCATAATAGTAGACTGTTTTGGTGCCCGAAGTAATAAAAGTGCAACATGCATTCAGTAAGTTTGGTTTGTTTTAGCTAAGAGAGAAACATAACAGCAGCAACTTGCCAATGCTTTCTGAGACTTCTTCTCTTGGACCAGGGTACCTTTAAAACTAAAAGGTTTCAGCCTCAGGCCAAAGGATTTGAAATCCAGAGCTCTAGCACCAGAGCCTTACCTATTGGGCCAGATACCCGAGAGACGCCGAAATCCAGAAACTAAGACCCCGCTGTTGTGGAGTTATACGAAATCATAGGATCCATCAATTTTTGTGGGTCGTATCTAAACCGTAAACCCTAAACCCTAGTCCAGAAGAGGCCTGGAGCTCGTTAATTTAGGTGTCCGGAATAGAAACACATTTTCCAGCAAGGGTCTAGGGTTTAGCGTTTAGGGCGGCTTATTTGAAACCAAAGTGCCAGGAGCTTTAGGCCGTAAGAGATGTTTCCCCAGGGAGTTCCGGGCTGAGAGTTGAAGATTTTGGGGTGTATTGCGGCTCATGGGTGAGGCCTGGGGTTTAGGGTTTAGGGGTTTAGAAGCATTGCTGCATTTTCCAAAGACTTGATTAAGGTTTACCCAAGACCTGAGAGATTTTGCACACCTGAGATCCCGAACGGATGCAATGCCCAAGGTAATTATGGGGGGTAAACCCTAAACCCCAATCTCTAAACCCTAAATCCTAGACCCTAAGCCCTTCTCAATCCACAACAGTGTTAAGGAGGTCATGCCCCCCCATTCTCAGCGGGGAACCTGCAATCCACTTAACAACCTAGAACCTAAAACGCCCGAAGGGTCCAAGTACATAGGATTTAGGGCTTGGGATTTATTAAGGGTACAAGGTTCAGGGTTTAGGATATACTTACCCAACACCCCTTGCCACAACTACTCCTACCCAAATCCCCAGTATCTAATTAATGGGTACTGGGACCCTCTGGCAACCTGAGGAAGTGATGACAAGAGCTGCAGCAAGATGGGGCTGCATGCTCTTGACGCACCTGGGCCGAACCCCAACCCCTAAATCCTAAACCCGAAACCCTAAACCCTAAACCCTAAATCCTGAACCCTAAACCCTGAGTCCTAAACCCTAAACCCTAACCTGGACAGATTTGGGCTTAGGGCTTGGGATGCAGGACCCTGGTCTAGAGGCTTGATGCTGCTTTGGGGTCCCAAGGTATGAAGAAACATGTGGATTATGTTTATAGCTTGATGGGTTTAGGGTACAATGTCTAAGGGTTTATGGGTTCAAGGTTTAGTGTTTAGGGCTTAAGGTTAAGGGGTTTTATTGGTTTCCGGCCATTACTCAGGTAGAGTGAAACGGTTTAAGCTTTGAGTGGCGAAGAGTGACGGCTTCTTCCAGTGTTCAAGGTTAAGCGTTGAGAGCTCAGGCAGTAAGTACATGAATAATAGGTACTTCGACCCTCAGGTCAGGTTTCAAACTTGACGGGCAATATCAGCACACCCCCCCCCCCCTCTACCCTTAGACATGGTCTAAGTAGGTCCATTTGGCGGTTTAGGGTTTTGGGTAGAAGGTGCTTTGGGGTACAGGGACCGAGAGAGCGACTGCACAATGCAAGAAGCACGCGGCAGCTCAAAAGCCGCAAAGTTGAATTCTGCTTTCCCGCGAACCTTCATCAACAGCAGTCTGTTGGAAAACTGATCTGCGGGGTATCACTTCTTACTCACCCTAAGGGTCCAAGGACCCAAATAATAGGGATTCAGGGCCCAAATACCATTAATATTAGAATATTTGGGCCCTAAAACCCCATTTGGGTCCTTGGACCCTTAGGGTCAAGGGTTTATCCTAAAATAAGCAGAGCTCAGGAGTTGGAGGTTGACCTCTTGAGCCATGCATGTCCCTTTGACGTGGCCCACTTGAAATCCTACACCCGGCCTCTGCGAACCCTAGATCCCAAACCGATAAAGCAGTTCAGGGTGAAGGGTATTCAAAATGTGGAGTATACATGCCATCCCCAATATGGAGAAAGATTGTATTCTGTTTGTTGCTTTCGTTGTTGCACTCTGTTTGTTTGCTTTTTGTGGTAGAGATAGCTGAGGTGGATTCCCAGGAATCCCAACATTAACATGAAAAACCCATTGCATAGCCCTTGGCTTACTTATTTTAATGGTTGATGGTTGTTTTTTAGGGTATTGGGGTTTAGGGTTTAGGGCCCCCAACCCCCCCTGAAAGAGTCTCCGTTAAGAGATCCTCAGAGCTCTTAGGAATCTACTTTAGTGTCAAGCAACCTCATTCCGAGAGAAGCCAAAGTCAAGATGCTAACAAATGGCATCAGTGGCATCAACCTCACCTTGGTAAAGGAGAACCCCGAGCTGAAGAAGCAGTTGGCATTGATGCAGGACAATTTCGAATACGCAAGTATCGTCGAGCAGAAAAAAGGTGAGATTCCCGGGCCTAAAGTCAACCAGCAAGTGCGAAGGAATGAA
>CAJNIZ010002952.1:0-11878 GCA_905231905.1 Symbiodinium pilosum | reverse complement strand
TGGAGAACCAAATGGAAAGTCAAACGGAGAATGAAAAGGAAAGTCGGGATATGCGGTGCTTATGTCGCACTTCCAGACGGCAGTTCCCTCCTGTAGTGTGAGCTTACAGCATCGTTGGATTCAAGCATGTCATAAGGAGATACTCCTGTCAGCATTTTTCAGAACTTGCGATCTCCAGCCTTCAAATAATGTGAGTCATTCTGCTAGGAATCTCAGATATAGACCCCATACTCCCCCTATGGGTCCAAGTACTCAAATAATGAGGCTTTAGGGTATAATGAAACCCCAATATTGATGTACTTGGACGCTTAAGGTCCCAGTTCAATATGCATTTACATGCTGTTCCAGGAGGCTTCATTGACATGGGCCCTAAACCCTAAACCCTAAACTCTAAACCTTAAGGGACATGCTGGAGCACCTGCTACCTTCACCGGCTCTGACACCTTCCCAATCTCTAGAAACCCTCTACTGGGTCCTTGGTGCACATATGTTATATTCTATAATTTGTCAGCTTTTGCAACCAGATAAAACACTGTAATCTACCAGAATCCAACGAAGGAGTATAAAGTTCGCTTACAACTCAGTAATAAATTTCAGTACAAAAAATATCCAGTGAGGAACCAGCATATCATTCTACCTGGGCTAGCGGCTAAAGTTTCGGAATCTGGGTGTTTCGTAAGGCAACCCGAGTCTCGCAATGCCCATAGTGCTGACGGTAGGGTTGAGTGTTTTGGGTTCTCAAGTTTTTGGTACCCAAGAAGACACAGTCATCCCGCGATTCTGTAGGTTTTGCAAGATTTCCTCGATCAACAGTTTGTGACGCCTCGGGTCGCTAAGGGCACGCATTATCAGAAAAGGTTCGGGCATTCAAGTTCAGCGCTTCTTCATGTTGCGGGCGCATGCTTCCCATGTACCGAAACAAAGATCAGGCATGTAGGGCCTAGGGCGAGTGGTCCCAGAGACACATACCAAAATGAGCCCCCTCCCACCCTGCCCCGCAGAAACCCTGCGACTTTGCATGGAGTGACAGTTGGTCAAACGCCTACATGTCGTACGTTTCGCAGTAGGTACAGGTCCTCCTGTCAGGGTTTTGGTTTCCACGTTCTTTGCGTGCCCCCTTTGAGATTTGACTGACATTATGTCTGAGAGGCGACTTCAAATATGAGTATAAGCCCGAGATAACCCTAGCATCAGCTAGCAGCATGGTCTTTATCATACGCATCAGCTTCTGCAGTTTCTGAGGGCAGAGAGTTTAGGAACTACGGTATCAGTGGCGGCACCCGCAATGTTGTTTCAACAGCCTGTTTCGCTCTGTAGCAGTCCTTGTGTTATTCATCTGTAACTCCTTGTGCTCCCCGCTGCTTCATTTTATGGGTCCGCCTGCCACTTGCACCTATACTGTCCCTCCCCTAGGACGCATGATAATTTTGATGTTTGAGGACAATACCTCCATGCCCAGCAAGTACCAATGGAGCTGACGTCAAGAATCATGCCGCTCGGCAAGATACCCTAAACCATAATGGTTAGGTCTAAAGGTTCAGCAATGAACATGTGGTTGTTGTGTTTTTTTCTTGGATTTCAGGTTGAGAGTTTTGGGTTGACTTAGAGTCCAGACCTGCAGTCATTTTTGAGCTCAGTAAGCGGAATCTTGGCCTGATGCAGTATTGCAGTTTCTGCTTGAACCCACAGGCTCCACATGGTCCAATGTAGGTAACATTTGCAGACTTTGGTGCCCAATGTTGGTATTTGTCACATAGACTTAGAGTCCTTTGGGGAAGTCCGACAACCTAAGGCCATAGAATGAGATACCTCAAGAATGTTGAGCTAAGCCTCAGCCTCAGCCCCTAAACCTCAAGACGCTTGAGCCTCTCCCAGCATGCTCCCACCCTCGCTCGTCGTTTGATGCCCTGAGCTTTGTGGATGTTGGGCGGCGAAGGGCCAACTTGGGGTTAGTCGGGATGAAGGGAATGAACTCTAACCACCATAACTATCATGATTGTACTGTAGTGTGCGGATTGTGCGGCCCTCGGATGGGGCTTAGGTCAAAATCCTGAACTGCAACCCTGAACCCTGAGCGCCGCACCAGAGGGTGCAAGTACACAAAATTTAATCAGTGGGCTTGAAGTACACTCACGGAATCAGTCCTGGACTAGAGTGGCTCGGGGTTGTGAAGCTTAACATAAAATCTGTAAATGGGTGACCTGGCTTCGCAATGTAGCTCCTCACAAGCACGAGAGAGTTTGTGAGCTTCTGGAAATAGAAGTTGCGGTATAAGTATTCTAGTATATGGAGGTTTCCATAGAATGGTGGGCTCCCCAATAACTGCCATGCACTCTATGCTTTGGAAACCCTCAACCCTGGAACCAGAGCCTGAACTGAAAGCAACCCAACGTATGGGATTCTTACCCAAAGGGTCCTAAGTACCAATATAGGTATTACTTACCCAAACCACAAGGGAAGTTGATACTACAGAAACCATACTTTGTACCATATAAGAACTTTGGACCCTTTGGGTTCGGGCCCTTTTCCAAGGCGTTTCGTCGACTACAAGTTGGGAAGGCAAAGTTCAGTGACATTGGATCCCAGTGACTCAGCGGGTTAAGGTGTATAGTCTCCCTTAAGTAGATAGAATATCAGGGTTATTTTGGGGGATATGTAGGGATAATGGAAAAGAAAATGGAAGCTACTATTTAGGGTTTAGGGTTTAGGGGTTTAAAGTCCCCCTTAAGTGGATAGAATATGGCTTTGGGTATGTTATAATAAGATCCCCATATACCCCATAGTCTATCTACTCCAGGTGGACTGTAGGGTTTCGGATTTGGCGTCTAGGATTTAAGACCCTAAACCCTAAACCCTAGGGCTTGGGATTTGGCAGCTCCAGCTTCCATTTCTTGTTCCGTGTTCTTGTCCACTTGGTTCTTCATTTTCCAGGGGGAAAATCGCCCGGAAGTAGTTTCCACTCCAGACACGCATGCGCTTCAAGTTTTGGGATAGCCCTAGGCAGTTTGAGTAGGGATTGGATAGGGAATGTTGGCATGCGCTTTTTGGGGGGTCAAGGTTCGGACTTCTGGCTTCAACAGGAGCAGACATGGAGCAACTGAAGCAGAGTGATGAGTAAGGCTTCATTGTCACAAGCCCCTACTCGTATTCAGAACAAGGACAACCCTTGGCCCTGAACCCCAAAACCGCCAACTCTCGACCCCCGCACTAAACCCGCCAGGGCCTGAGGCGGTTGAAAGGAAGCTAGAGTTCAGAGACTTTAGCTTAGGGTTGAGGCATGAAACATACCATAGAGTTACTTTGGGTTTAGGGCTGTGGGATTAGGGTGTAGTACATAATGGGTCTTCAGATCCCAACTAGTGTGATCTCAATTATTTGGGTATCCGGACCCTTAAGGTAGAGTCTAAGGGTGTAGGGTTCAGGATTTAGGGTTTAGGGTAAAGATGTCTCTGGGATGGAAGGTCTGGAGATTCAGGGGTTTGGGTTTTTGAGTTGTTGAGTTTTATGATGGGATGAATGGAAGAGGCCTTCAAATGTTGAGGCATCTGTCAGCGACTGGAGCAGTAGAAAAACCTGCAGAGTAGCAGAAAGTGAAGTCTCAGGAGCCGTACAAAGAGAACCCTAAACCCTAAACCCTCAACACCAAACCCTATACCCTCGTTTTCGTCACACACTCTCGGCAGCGGTTCGGTTGCAGCGTTACTTCTTCCTTGCGTGTGTGTTTGGAAGTCAGTTGCTGAAGTTGTCTCGCTAACAGCTTTGGGCTTCTACCTAATTACGTACAAACAAACAAACAGACATACATACATACATACTTACTCACATACTTGCATACAGGCTTACATACATGCATACATCATACATACGTACGTACTTACATATGTGTGTATTTATGTATACTTTAGGTCTCCAAGTGCCTAAATGGGTTTGCCTTCTATATACCCCTTATAGTTACACAGCCCGGGAACCTACTATTTGCGGAACTGGGAGCCCTCAGTACACTAAGCGCGCACATTAAGGGGGGATTGGATGTACAGTGGGAAGCGTCGGGCTACTAGATTCCACTGCCGCTTCAGCAAGAGGTAGGGGCTTGGGATTCGCAACATAGAGAGGGTTTCGGGCTTAGGGCATCATGCTAGAAGTCCCTATCTCCCCAAGTGTCCATTTCATTTTCCGTGTTCTTTTCCATGTGATTCTCCATTGTAGGGGATAAGGTTTAGTCCGGTTGCGGTTCGTATAGGATCGCAGACTCCGATGTCAGGTTTCGCTTGGTGGCTTTGCTCTTGGGCTTCTGCAAGGCAAAGCCAAATCGCTAGCCAACCTGAAGCCCTAAGCCTAACCTGAAGCCCTTGAAATCTTTGTCCAATTCCTTAAGGGTCCAGGGACCCAAATAACAGGGCTTTAGGGCCCAAATACTATCATATTTATGCTTTTTGGGCCCTAAAACCCATTATTTAGGTCCTTGGACTCTTAGGGATTCAATTGACATGAAGCCAAAACCCATGCAGAGATCCAGCAGGCTTGCAAAGAAACTCCGGCACAATCAACGACAGAAACCATGAATCCTTCGATCCCAACCCTGTCTAAGGCTCTTAGACCCTGAAGTGCAGCCCCAGAGGGAAGCCAAAGCCTAAACATTCCCTCTTGAAGGACAGTCCTTGGAGCCTACAGATAAGCACTGGGCAGGGAAATGCTCAAGTGAAAGCCAGGTTATAATAGTTACTGCATGTCTCAATTGTAGATAACACTAGTGCTTCGCAATATGCCTAGTATCCCCTGAATAAGCCCTATAATAGTACCCTATAAAAAACTCCTATATAACCCAGTTGGAGGAGTTTAGAATGGGGCTCACCTGGGGTAGGCAGCAAGCTTGCATGCTGAGGCTTACTCTCTCCCTCGCTGGTTATCGAGCTGCAAGTGAGCCAAAAAGGCTGGGACTACAGCGGATACCAGGGTTTAGGGTCCAGGGTGCATGACCCTAAGTACCTCATACCTTGCACAGTACACATGTTTATAGTATACTAAGGTCATGTAGGGTTTTAGTATCAACAGTAGTGTGGAAGATCAAGAATAGTTCCCAATGTTGCGGTCCAAGATTCCTTGTCACAAAAAGTCATACAGGCTACAAGTCAAAATAGGCCTCAATATGATGTTGGTGATGATTCAGGCTTCTATAATCTTCTATAATGCTCTTCAGCTGCGGCGTCTTCACCTGTTGCCGAGGATGCAACGTGCATGACGGCCCAAGATTACGCGGCATTCTGTAGGCTACCCCTAAACCCTAAACCCCTCAACCCTAAGTCCTTAAACCCTAAACCCCTGAACCCCTAAACCCTGAACCCCTAAACCTCGAAACTGAGGATGGCTGAACCTAGGGGGTCTCAGTACTCAAGGGCGTGGGGTCCCAGGTACAATAATCAGAATGGTCTTGATGCCTAAAACACTGAAAAATTAGCTGGGTATCTGGAAACTTAGGGCAAAGAGGACCTCTGCAATTAACACCTGTGCAGGTATAAACTCATAATTTGATCGCTTAACCGAAAGCCGACGTGTACTTTGGGGACAGGATGACCCGTCCTAGACTGAAGGGGATCTATGCTAGACTATTACAAGCCCTATAAAGGGCTTAAACCCGACACCCGCAGTACAAAGTCCAATCACGGTCTGAAGCGAGTTGTGTTTTTTTTTTGGTCGTAATTTTGGGTGTTGCCATCTGGTTCTTCCATGCGGGAGAGCCTGGCTAATCCTTGCCCTCGCCATAGCCAAAGGTACGTATTTACCAGGTTCAAGGCCTCATGTGATGCAGGTATATTTCCCCCTGAGGGTCCAAGAACCCGCATGATTACTAGGGCTTTAGGGCCTAAAGACCCTAATCTTAATGATATTTGGGCCCTAAAGCCCCAATATTCGGGTCCTTGGACCCTTGGCGTTCCATAGACTTTGGGTTCCAGGGCAGGTTTTGCAAATCAGTTTTCTCGCGCGTTCAAATAGAGCTTCCAATCCGTGAGCTTTGCTAGGGTTCCTCATCCAATTTCTGATACCATTGATTTGAGTAGAAGCATCATGACTTCAGTGCCAGTAGTATCTTGAATCTTGAAATATCTTCGGCCGTTCTACTGTTGCCGATGATGTGTCTGTTTAGTATTGCCTTGTTCTGCAGATCCACCACACACCATGGATGGAAATGACTTCCATAATCTATGCTACTCTACCCTAAACCCTAAACCCTAAACCACGCGCCTTCAATAATCATTGCTGCAAACCCGGAGCCTCAAACATGACTCCCTGATACACTTGAGGCTCCAAAACCCTGCACCAATAAACCCGAAACCTCGGTAGGACAAAACCTTGGCTACAGCCAGCTTATAGCCGCTTTCTATCTCCCTACAGTTCCTATTTTTGGATAACACTAGCGTTCGCAATATGGGTAGTTCCCCGTCTTTGTACCCCTAAATATTAGGCGCCGTAACATCATCTATAACCAAAAGGGGCCCATAGTTTTGAGAATGACCCATATACCTACCCTAAACCCCGAACCCACAACCCTAAATCCTAAACAATTCCACCCTCATCCTTTCCTGGCCACTGGAATTCAGAATCCGATGTAAGACCACTGCAAGTCCAAAACTAGGCCCGTTTAGGAAGCCCCTAACTCCAAGGGTCCAAGGACCTATCTGTTAGGATCTTATGGCCCAGATGGTAGTTACGTCATAGTATCCGTATTTGGGCCCTAGAACCCTATTATTTGGGTCCTGGGACCCCTTAGGGTACACTATATACTGTATTCCCAGATGGTGGTTTCCTAAAATTAGAGGTACCTTTTTGCGGGTCCCTAAAATTAAGGATTATAGTATCTTAGGGGTATATATTGGGGTCCCCTCATTTTGGGAAACTATTATGTCAACCCATAACCTGAAGCCCTTCAACTGTTAGGCCACCTAGGCCTCCAGCCAACCGAGAAACATGGAACAGGTGTAGGTTTGTAGCTGTGTAAGAGCCTTAATCCCTACATAATCCCTAAGCCCTAAACCCTAAACCCTAAACTTTAAACCCTAAACCCTAAACCACAAAAACGTAAATTTTCCAGGGCCCCCGAAACCTACCCTGGTAAACCCAAAGCTGCAGTAGACCAGCTGGTAAAGGCGAGAAGCTCACACCACACCCACTGCCTCTTGGCGTGTGTCAGGATCTGGGATTCAGTGTTCCAGGTGTAGGGCATAGGGCTTGAGCTGTCATTAGGGCTTGAGTTCGGGATTTTTGTCTTAGTTTAGGATTTAGGGTCTAGGGATTAGAATTTAGGATTCAGGGATTGGGATTTAGGAATTTAGTGTTTAGGCCTTGGGGTTCGGAATCTCCAACAAGTTTACCAGCTCTTTGCAGCAGTTGTTCCTCCTGTGCATTCATGCCTGCTCGTAAGCCAGACATGGACAAATTGCTTGCAATCAAAAGACTTCTTTTCTTTAGGCACCTAGATTAGCCTCAATGCTGTGGCCGGCCTGGACGCTCAAGCCTAGACCGGAAGCGGTCTAAAGTTAATCTAAGGGTGCAAGGACTCAAATAATAGGCTTTTAGGGCCCAAATACAATTTATATGAGAGTATTTGGGCCCTGAAGCCCTATTATTTGGGTCCTTGGACCCTTAGGGAAGGCTTTCGAACTGTGCTCTAGTGCTAGTTATGTTGTGAGTCCAACTTCTAGTTTAACGCATGGGGTTGCTCATTATAGGTTCTAGGGTTTAGAGTTGTAGAGCGTCCGAGAAAACCTAAGCATGTTTTTTTGGGATGGGCCCAGGGCAGATCAAGAGCGTTGATAAGACAAATCCTATTTGGTTCTGGCATCATACGCGGTTTAGGGTTTTAGGGTTTAGGGCCTAGGAATTCCCAAGGTATCACGTAGTCAGGCTGGGCCAGGATTTTTAGGATCAACTGTCATACCTGACAGGGATCCTGTGCAGGTCAACCCTAAGGGTCCAAGGACCCAAATAATAGGGTCTTAGGGCCCAAATACCATGAATATTGTAGTATGTGGGCCCTCAAAACCTATTATTTCGGTCCTCGGACCCTTAGGGTAAGGGCCCCTACAATAGTCCGAAAATATTTGTAGGTCCCGGAGGGTGCCATTCCCTTTTTTTGTCCTGGACCTACTTTGCTGGCCGTTTGTAGGGGATGGAGGAATGGATCCATATAGTAGCCCCTGTCTAACTAGCACTATCGTTGTTTCCGTTTTCTTGTTCATTCCTTCATGCCCCAATAACAACTAGCAAGTTGCACCCGACACCTCAACCCCCTTCAAAAAACCCTAAACTCCTAAACCTCATGGTGAACAACCCTAGATCCTAAACCCCAACCCCCTTACGAACCTCCCCTGGCCCCCAACACGAGCGATCCCAACGCCAGGTTTGCGCTGATAAGCGAGGCCTTCCCAGATGTTGCTTGGAGCTTCATTACCTCGAGCTTATGGTTGAGACAAGGGTCTAGGGTTTTCAGGATCTAAAGTTTAAGGTTCACGGCTTATGGCAGTTAGGGTTAAGAAAATAGGATGAGGTGTTGAGGGCCGCTTTTGCGGCTTGCTGACAGGTTTAGGCTCAGGGCTTAATGTGTAGAGTGTTGACTTTGGGTTGCTGCTTCGTAGGCATTATGGGTATTCAGTTGTGGGTTCAGGGTTTAGGGTTTAGGGTTTAGGACTGGATACGCAATGACGCAAACTCTAAGGGTCCAAGGACCCAAAGAAGGGTTTTAGGGCCCAAATACTAGAATAGTAACGGTATTTGGGCCCGGAACCCCGATGGGTCCTTGGACCCAAAGGGAAAGATGTCAATGAACATCATGTTTTGCTGTGGTAGTTGCATTGCAAAAAGGGCCAGGTACCTATATGGACATCTATCAACCCCCAGAACATATACCTGGATCCCCTTGTGAGAATTGCGTATCCGCAGGAAGAGCAGTTTTTGCGTCTGAAATGCCAAGTAATAGTATGCAGCCCTTCAAAGGCCAAGCTAAGGCTGCTACCTCAACCCCGAAAGAATACATCCTTTTTGACTCTTTGTAGCGGTTTTGGGGTGCTGATTTCCGCTAATTGTTGTGTCCATCTACTGATCTCAAAAACCTCATGTACTCCTGCGTTGCTGTTGAGAAGTTTGGCTGCCTCCTTGGCGAAAGTGTTCCCACGTGGGGTGCCAGGCGCAACATGTGGAGCTTCCGTATAGAGGGCATGACCCTAAGTACCCTCAACCTTGGGAAAAATGGTACTATAGTGTACTAAGGTCATGCAGGATGTTTGGCATCAACAGTAGTAGGCCAAGTACCCAAAGAATGGTCCCATTACCATGAATGCATTTGGGTACCTGCGGCGCTCCCTAGGGGTCCAAGGACCCAAATAAAAGGGGTTTAGGGCCCAAATACCATCAATATTACATATCTGGGCCCTGAAAGCCTATTATTTGGGTGCTTGGACCCTTCAGGGACTGTTATTTGGCCGATGGGCTTGGGCGGGAACGCGTTTACAGGCCGTTGGTGCCTCTAACAAGAACCCCCATATACCCCATAGTCTATCCACTTAAAAAGAATTATATCAAGATGTGAACGTCATGCCTCTGACCCTTATCCACCAACCCCCTAAACCCTAAACTCCAAACACTCAACCCAAACACCACTAAACCCAGCCACTGTTGCCCCAATCCCTAGCGTTGGAACAGTGGCTGACCTGATCCAAAAGCTCCCAAGCCAGTTCGAGGCTTAGACAATCAGCACGACATTTTGGGGTGTAGAATGCTTCCCTAAGGGTCCAAGGACCCAAATAATAGGGCTTTAGGGCCCAAATATTGTAATATTAATGGTATTTGGGCCCTAAACCCTATTATTTGGGTCCTTGGACCCTAAACCCTAAACCCTAAACCCTATATACCCCTATAACCCCCTTTAAAGGGATCCTATTATTTGGGTCCTTGGACCCTTAGGGTTGGCCAGACCCTAAACCAACCCCCAGGTTTTTGCGGCGCTATGCGGGACCGTTGAAAAGCACGTGTTTGGAAAGCTGCTTGGGACAGTTTGGTCATTTGTCAGATTAGGGGCCTCTGAGTTGGAGTTTAGGAATTCTAGGGTTTAGAGGGTTTAGGGTTTAGGGTTCAGGTTTAGGGTTCAGGGTTTAGGGTTTAGGGAAATTTCAGGACCAAATTCTAGATTTGCTGCCCTAACTCTTGGAATGCTGTTGACCTAGGGGTTCGAAACAAGTCCCTGATGATAAGATGGGTTTGGTAACCCCGGTCTCCGAATTGGGACCCCAATATAGTTCTATGATACTTGTAGGGTCCTGCCTATCTGAACTACAATTCCTGGCATTCGGCGCTACAGCGGCCTTGGAAATATCCACTACCTAAACCCTTGCCTAGACTCTTCAATGTAGTTCCTTTTTGGGTTTGGTATGGTTTTTTGGTTAGGATTCTAATTAGGACTACCAAAAGGTACTACATTGGAGGGTCTAGGTATACCCTTCCTACCCTAAACCCTAAACCCTAAACCCGAAACCCTTGGGATGCTTCTGGCTATGGGTTGAGTTCTCAGGCGCAGCAATGGTTACATTCAGGTTTAAGGCCGAGAGCGGAGAAGCTAGGATCCCTTTAAAGGGGTTTATAGGGGTATATAGGGTTTAGGGTTTAGGGTCCAAGGACCCAAATAATAGGGTCTTAGGGCCAAATACCATTAATATTATAGTATTTGGGCCCTAAAACCCTGTTATTTAGGTCCTTGGACCCTTAGGGTCCTGTAAGTTTCACCACAGAAAGGCCCCCCATTTTTATGGAAGACCCATAGAGGCTCAGGGGGTCTCTACATCATCGCGGTTCGAAGCATACCTTGCAGACTAAGCACTTCACTTGCAGGCTGTTAGCTGGCAACCGTTTTGAAAACATGTATAGTAAGGTTAACCAACAGATACAGAAAAAGCCCCTGAACCATAGATCTCCAGCTAGCTAAGAGATACTTATGCGCCTCGTTCATGGAAAATTGTTCATGGCTATCGAAGAAGCCAATTGTGTTGAAAAAGTGAAGCCGCTCATTCCTCACATTTTTTGATACGCCGTTAGAGCTACAGCTATTGGATGCACTGCTTATACTCCAGCTTTTGATTTGGCAAATAGTATTATCACTGCCATTTGGAAGGCTGCCGTAGGAACAGGAATGCCACTAGTTGCGCAAGCTAACTGGAAGTATGCATAGTACTTATCAAGGATCTAAACTTGTAGAAGAATTGGCGAGGCAAATGAGTTTTGGTCAGGAGAACTATTGCAGGTATAAAAGTAGAACAGCTCGAGCAAGGTATGTTCTGTCAAGGGGTTCGGCAGCAGCGATACATCTTCTCCTCATGACATGTACCGTTTGAGCCCTGGACCAACCTTTTTTTGTATGCCATGAAATCAGTCCCTTCTTCAATCCTAATAAAGCCTAAGCCCAAGCTGCTGAACCCTAGGCCCAAAGTCTCAATTCCGAGCTTGAAACCTACATCCTAGATCCTGTGGACTCGAATCGACAATCCTATAGGCCTCAGCCAACAAGCCTCCAAACCCTGAAACTCTAAACCCGAAACGCTACATCCCAAATCCTAGAATCCTAAACCCAAAACCCTGAAATCCTAAACCCTAAACCCCAAGCGCTAGATCCCAGACCCCAAGCATTTGAGCCTAGGATGGAGACAGTTTTCACTGCTGATTCTTGGGCAGCTGGGCCTTACTATAGAGGCTTTACCTGAATCCCCAAAGTATGTAGAATAATGGCCTTTTAGGCTGTGTTTAAAGATTTTTGGGCATTTTCTTGTTTTTTCTTTTGTATTTTGTGTGTTTAGGTAATCATTATAATTACCAATATTATGGTCCTAGATTGCTTGTA
>CAJNIZ010002951.1:175-24775 GCA_905231905.1 Symbiodinium pilosum | reverse complement strand
CTCCCAAAATCGCCACGCTTGCCAGTGTTTCGTACAGTTGAGGCCGCATATGCTTTGACTATCCCCAAAATTAAATTTGCATACCTTTCACGGCGGCAAAAGACGCAAGTACCTTGTTCTACGACAATCCATTTCGGATCATTTCGGCACATAAGCTAAAGATTAGGAATGGTATCCCGATAGAGGACCAGACGTACATCCTGGGAGTTACAATAACCCAACAGCCTATGCACCTGCAATCTCGCACGATTTCCTCCATTATCCTTCAGCCCTAAAAGCAGGAACCTGAAAGCCTAGCCCCTAAAGCCTAAACCCCGCCCAACCCCTAAACCGTAAGCCTCAAACTCCCAAACCCTAAGCCCTCAACCCAGACCTGCGCCCAAAGGCTCCATGTGAGTAGTATTTTATTTGGGGATGCTATGGTACCCAATATAGAGTAAGATTATATCCTCCTTTTGGGGTATAGTATTTTATACGAGGAATAGAATCGTACTGGGTTTAACCACCCAAAAAACATTACTTATGTAGCTACATGGTATATACTTGGACCCTTAAAGTAGTTCTGTGAGAATCCCTTTGGGCATGAAGTATGTGATATATAGCTACATGGAACCTGTGGGGCACCATGTCCAGGAGTTCGACCAACTAGTGCGTTGCCTCCTCGATGCAAAAGAAGCTACGGAGCCTTGATCGCAAGCACATGCCCTCCGAAAGGAATTTCGGATTTGGGTTTTAGGGTTTAGGGTTTAGGGTTTGGGGTTTGTGGCCTTCCAAAAGGTCCAAAGTTAGGGCTTATAGGGTTTAGCGTGGCTACATGGAACTAAGCATGGTTAGTTTCTGTAGTGAACAATTTTTGTAGCCCTATATGGCTTTTTACTTGGAGGCTCACAGGACTTAGGAACTGCTCATAACGGTGCTTCAGCCCTGTGTAAGATTGGGGGACATTTCTAGCTAAGCCCTAAACCCTACACCCTAAACCCCAAACCCCACCCCCCAAACGCAAACCATAATGTCTAAACCCTAAACCCCAAACCCTGAACCCTAAAGCCTAAACCCTCTGAGCTAGGGGGATGACAAGTAGGGTTTCAAAGCCCAAGCATAGATAGTTCCACATGGGATTCTTTTGAGGGGTTTCAGATTTAGGGCTTTATTGTTTTAGGGTTTAAAGTTTAGGGTTTTAGGGTGGGGGTGTTAGGGTGTTGGGGTTTTAGGAATTTTAGGGTTTCAAGGTTTTAGGGTTTGGGGGGTTAGGGTTTAGGCTTAAGGCTTTCCCTCTTCAACTGCGCCCTGAGGGATAGACTGAGAGTCCAAGTACCTAAATAGGATGCACTTGAGCGCAACTGAAAGCCCAAAAGCCATAAACCGCGCGTTTTATTCAGGGTCCCAGGGTCCCCCACTATAGAGTAAGAATGTATTTTCTTTATGGTTGTTGTATTTTATAAAAGAAATACAGTCCTATCTGGCTCAACCACCAAAAAAAGTTCCTCACATGGATTCATATTTAGGTGTTTTGGGCCCCCTTTGTATTTTTGGCTACGTGGGATTGTTCTCCCTGAGCCTTAAATCCGAAACTCTACATGCTACTCAGGCCGCTTAGTAGGTTGAAAGCAAGGGTTGGGCAGTCTATCCAGCCGGCAACATTCGCTTTTAGAGGAGTGCAGATTCTGAGTTGCGGCTAAGGAAGTCAGGGTTTAAGGTTTAGGGTATTATGGATATACTGATATACAGTACAACACAGGTTTCGCGTAGAGCAGAAACTGAAGAAGGGTTGCTCAAACCTCAAGATAAGTCTTTTCATGTTGTATTCCATGTTGGTTTTTGTCTGATTCTCCAGCATAGTAATCACACGACCTCACCTAAAATGGTGGCTTACATAGAGAATGTCCCAAATTGGTTGAGCTTCAAGATCTCAACATAATAAGACTAGTAAGAATGGTAAAAATGGTAATATCTCAAAAGTACTCGTATTACGGAGTCTACATTGGCCAAAGCCCCTCTTCAAATCATTGGAGCCCCGACCCTAAACCCTAAACGCTAGGTTTGGGGTTTGGGGTCGAGGGATGGAACCGAGGATGTCTCTGAAGCACTCCTACGACGTGCCTTGCCAGGGCAATGCCCGATTGGGGGTTTAGGGTTTAGGGTTCAGGTTTTAGTTGTGTTTTTAGTGTTCATTTTTTTTGGTTTAGGGTTTAAGGTTTTATTGGTTTAGGGTTTAGGCTTTGGGCTTGCCTACTGGTGCTTAAGGGAGATTGAAGGGAGTGAATCCCTAGAATAATCCTCTGCAACCCCCATGGTTCTGTAATGGTACCTACATTCACTCCCCCAGTCAACTTTTAAGCCCTTAACCCTAAACCATAAACCTTGGGTACTGACTGCCCCCACCCAGTAACAGTCTATATTAGGGGTCCTATCAAGGGCTATATATAACCATATTATATTTATTATCCAACTGTTACTGAGGGGGGGCAGTACCCAACCTAAACCCTAAACCTTGAACCCTAAAGCCTAAACCTTAAACCCTAAACCCTAAACCCTAAACCCTAACACCCTAACACTCTAACGCCCTAACACCCTAACACCCTAAACCCTAACCCACTTTTAAGCAAGAGTAGGCTTAGGGTTGGCGGGCGCAACCCTGGACTAAACCGTGGCGTAACCCGAATGGGTCAAGTACCCAATACTGAGGTACTTAGGTACCTAGGGTTTAGGGCTTTAGGTTTAGTAGGAGTTTGGTAATACTGGTTATAGTACAAGGTTTGGTGAAGCATTTGATTAGTAGGTACTTGGACCTTCTGGGTAAGGTCTGCTTAAGGCTGAGAGTTTTGGCTCATCTGATTTGAGTGGTTCAGGCATGAACTTAGCCTCGCGAGCTTTTTGGGAGGTCATTAGTCTCTAACTCGGTGATGTTCTTTGAGTTAGGGGTACTTGCAAATGGTTTCACTTTTTGCTTACTATACTCCTAAGACACTGCAAGAATTCCAAAGTTCACTGGGCATCCAAGTTCAGCAAAGTATTGAGATATATTTAGATTCTTCGTATCGCACAACATACATTAGGTGGACCCCCCACCCAGCAAAAATGATTATGATAGATAATAAGGAATATACTAGGGTCCTCTTATATTCCTATCATACCACTACTACAGGGTGGGGGGGGGGACCTCCTACAACCTACATCATTTTCGCAGTTTGAGGGGGCAATGGCCTTTCAGACTCAAGCATCTGCCGCCGATATGTTCGGTAACATGTCGCCAGAGTTCACAGTATCCCTAAGGCTCCCAGTAGCCCTAAAGCCGTTTATGCTAGGGTCTTTGGGCCCAAGAGCCTCATAATATGAGTCCTTAGAGCGTTATAGATGATTTTACCATAAGGTTAAAGGTTTGGGGGTCCAAATACTATAGCATGAATGGTAGTTGTGACCTGAAGCCCCAATGTTTGGGTCCTTGGACCCTCCAAGGTATTTTGGAGTTTATTTCGGGACCATCAATATCTGGAATCCCCCACATATGAAGGCGCACGATCCCTTTGGACATGAAGGCTTTGACTGGCGCTGGTGTCCACGGACAATTCCTTGGACAGCGTGGCCTCATAAGGGTGGGGGCTCAGAGAATTTAAGTTCGAGGCAGCTAAAGAACTCAAACTGAGGTATCGTCATTATAAGGAAGCCATATCAGTTACTTTGTTGCATGCAGATTCCGCTAACTTGTTTGAAGTTTTGTACTGTAGCATCAGCCCACGCGCAGCTGAAGGAGAGTCGTTCCCAGTGTTCTTATGCCCTTGGTGGTTCTGGTCCTCGCCCAGATTGCCAGAAGTGCGAGCATGAATGCTACTCATGCTAACCCCTCGACTCAACCCTTATCCACCCGCCTCAAGCTCCAGACCTGAAACCCTACCGTAAGCCTTAGACCTGTAAAAGCCTAAGCCTTCAACTGGAAACCTCAAACTCCTAGCCCTTAAACCCTAAAACCCATGAATCAGGATACTGGAAGGAAGCCAACATTGGCTCCACCACTGGGGCAATCGGCTTCCCAGACTTTGTGCGTTGCTGTGGCAGCACTTCCTTTGGTTTGCAGTTTATTCCCTAAAGCCTTAAAACCCAAAACCCAAAACCCTAAACCCCTCAACCCCTAAAACCCTTAACCCCTAAACCCTTAACTATGTAGGTCTTATTTCAGGGTACAGAGGCTACTTGAGAGTCTAACTCAGGGGGGATGAGTGGAGGCTTGGGGATCAGCCATGGTCTAAACTCCTTAAAGAGGGTGTTATGTAGGGGATTAAATAGGGTTCAGGATTGAGGATTTAGGGTTGAGAATCGGGTGTCTCGCTGGCGAGGCGTGGGCTGAGGGATTTAGGGGTTCAGGGTTCAGGGTTTAGGGTTGACTTGTGGGTTTCTACAAGATTGGGGAAACATGCTTCAGGAGTTGGTGCTGTGAAGCTATTTACCAAAACCCTTCCAGTACCCTTAGTTGGGGGTATGTTGCCCCTCATAGTATGTACTTAAGCCTTGGTAGAGATTAGGTGGAGGAGGGTCTAGGTATAGGATATATGATAGACACCTTCCCTTGCCGTCGAAGCTTCAGACCACACCCTAAACCTTAGACCTGAAAACCCTGAGCCTTGACTCCTACCTGGACTTTGTCTTAGACGTCAAAAGCAGAAAACGTCGAGGCCAAAAATCCATTAACAAGTAAGCTGGCTAGTACTATGCTGCATACATTTTGGATTTGGGTGGAGACCCTAGACGCTATGAGCCTTTTTTTCCCTAAACCCTCCAGGGTTCCCTAAACCCTAAGCCCTAAACCCTCGAACTCTTGAGTGTCAGACCATAAGCTTCAGACGCTGAAGCTTGGACGCCACATCGAGCACCCTTCATAACAGACCCCACCTGATCACCCCAGGTGTGTAGTATTTTATTGGGGATACTATGGTACCCAATATAGAGTAAGATTATATCCTCCTTTTGGGGTATAGTATTTCATATAATATCCTCTTCCTGGTTTAAACAACCAAAAAAAACATTACTCATGTGAGGAGTTTAGGGTTTCGGGTATCATCCGAACGGGTTGGCCTGTCATGTGGTTTTAGTGCGCATATGTGTATATGTATATATATATATGGGCGTTTCCTAAAATGAGGGGTACCCTTTTTGGGGGTCCCCATAATAAGGATTATAGTATTTTGGCGTCTATACTGGGGTCCCCTTATCTTGGGAAACTACCATATATATGTATATATCCATGCTTAGAGCTTCGTTGTACTTGTAACCAACTTAGCCACTGTACTTCTAACCCCAAATATAGCTAGCGTAACTCTATTTGTGGATTGTACTATTGGGTTCTACGTTCCGTTGATAAGTATAGGTTCTAAGTCCAACGGACCTCTCTAAAGCCTAAACACTACAGCTTAGTCTCTCGGAACCCTAAACCCTTAACGTTAGACCCTAGACCCTCCAAGTGAAATCCTGTAGAATCACAGATAGCCCAGCCCTAAACTCTAAACCCCAAGCCCTAAACCCTAAACCCTGGTCTACGACGCCGCCGAGGTTGGTATGCGAAAAACTTTGCCTGAGGCCGTTGTCCTGTGCTGTAGTCTTCTTAAGGAAGTGTTTCGGGTTTAGGGCTTAAGCTTACGGGTTCAGGGTTTGTGGTTTAGGGTTTAGGGTGTATATTCAGTAAGATTACAACCCTAAGGAATTGATCCGCTTTTTGTAGACCATAAACTGTCATTGTCATAATTATAGGTCTGGGGGGGCGGAAGAGTTGGGAGGCTGGGAGGGCACTTGTTGGGTTTAGTTACCTAGGGTTTGTGGCTTAGGTTTTTAATGATTCTGGGAGTACTCTAAATTCTAAACCCCTGGCTTTGTGGTTTTGATTTTTGGGTTCATGGTTTTGGGGGATTTGGGGTGTTTGGCCCTGGGCTCTAAACCCTATTTGGATTTTGTGTGGGTGGGCTGCTCGGGGGTTCAGTTTGGAGGTTCGGGCTTAAAGGGGTTGCGGACTGAAGGCTCAGGGCTGAGGGTACAGGTTTTGGGGTGCAGGGTGCAGGTTTTAGGGTTTAGGTTTTAGGGTTTAGGGTACAGGCTTGAGGGTTTAGGGTTTTAGGGCTTAGGGTTTAGGGCTTTGGGTTTAAATTTAGGGTCCAGGAGTTATTGTTCAAATTTGGAGTCTAGGGTGTTGGACTGAATTTTGGTCCAGACGCCTGCTATAACTGGGGCGGTTAGTTGGGATAGCTCCGGCTGTAGCTGCCTGGGTTTTGGGCCTCGGGTTCAGATTTAGGGCGAAGTGTGGGGTTCAAAGTTTGGGGGGTAATCTTTCAGCTAGGCAGGTTTGCAAGTACCTGAGCCCCAAACCCTCAGTCCTAAGCCTTACGCCCTGAACCCGCATCACTGCTTGTGATACGCGTATTGCCCAACAATGCCCTTCCTTATCCTAAATCCCAAAAGCCCTACTATCGGGATTGCAACAACAAGGGGCCTGCCCAACTGTTGGAACCCGCTTATATGAGCTTGGCAGATCTTAGTGCAGCGGTTCAGTCTAACGCGCTTAAGGTTTAGAGTGTGAAGGGTTTGCGCTTATACCAGGGTTCAGGGTTCAGAGGGTTTGGGACTCAGAGTGAGGGTTAAGGTTTTAGCTTAGGCTAAGGGTTCAAGGACTCAAAAAATAGAGCTTTAGGGCCCAAATACCATTTATTGTATAGTATTTTGGCCCTAAAACCCTATTATTTGGGTCCTTGGACCCTTAGGGTTTAGCTTAGGCTACAGGGTTCACTGTTTAGAGTTTCTGCTCAGACTGAGTCGGGAGTGCTGGATTGCTCCTTACAGTGAGCCCCAATTCATTGATTCCCAGTTGTAGGCCCTATAGCCCCACGACCCACTTCCCAACTAAGCATGAGTCAGGGGTAAACAGCAGCTTGTTGAAGGAACAACAAAATTGGTTGTGAGTTTGTTTTCAGATTGCTGGGTCATTATCGAGAGAGTTTTCATTTGTTGGAATGGTACTTCCATGTGCAGAAGTACATTGCATCTCTATATATCATGAGCCCAGTACTGGGTCCATGCTGTTTATTTTACTCTTGAGAAGCTGGGTTTCTGTATGATACTGTTGATACTAAAAATCCTGCATCGATTTTTACAGACAGGCCGGCGTCCCCATAGCCCCCTAATTTTAATATTGGTCCTTTGGCAGAGCAAACAGGGCGTGCGCGAATGATGGAAATCCTGCATGACCCACTGGCCTCTAGCCAACATTGAGATTAAGGGGCGTGGGGAGTCTTTCATCCTCGCTGCCTTAGCTGGTTGCTGGTGGCGTGGGACGGGCAGAGGAGGTGAGTGGGGGAACGAGGTGCAGGGGATTGGCAGGGCGGAGAGAAGGGGAGGGGGCGTGGGGGGCGTGGGAGTCCCACCCCCTCCCACCCCCCTCCCACCCCCCCCATCCCCCTCCCACCCCGTCCTCTTGGTGCGCTTGATTGTGAGGACGTTGATGCCAATGCAGCATGGCGATTCAGGCTTCCACTCTTTGGCAAGCTCGCGACCCAAAACCTGTGCAGCGTTTGCAGATCCGCGCAGGTCCCAGTAACTCCTTATGCACGCATTCAGGCACGAGCAGATGGCGTACTGTTGATACCAAAAATCCTGCATCGTTTTTTACAGACAGGCCGGCGTCCCCATAGCCCCCTAATTTTAATATTGGTCCTTTGGCAGAGCAAACAGGGCGTGCGCGAATGATGGAAATCCTGCATGACCCACTGGCCTCTAGCCAACATTGAGATTAAGGGGCGTGGGGAGTCTTTCATCCTCGCTGCCTTAGCTGGCTTGCTGGGTCATGCAGGATTTTTACCATCCACCGTAAGGACACCAAGATGACTTTCGTACACCCTACGGACCACCAAGAAGGCATGCAGAATGTTAAGAGACGCTAAGCACAAACCTTAGGACCGAAAGATTTCTCAAAAAGTCTTACTGAGGTTGGTTGGAATAAGGATGTGTTTCATGATAGGGCTTACGATATGGATTGTAAAGTATTTTTGATTCACTTGTTCCCTAATTTGGCTTTGTTTTGAACTCCCATCTGGCGCCCGCCCGTAGTTAGTTGGCATCTCAGGTTCTAAGCAACAGCACATAGCAGGGTTTAGGGTTTAGGGTCATAACTAGCAGGCCCGAGATTTGTTGTTTGCGGAAGACGTCCAACACCATCTAGGGGGCCCAAACTTGTTGATGTCCTTGGCTTTTGTGGCGCTTGAGGTGGGGAAAGGTGTCAAGCAGCGAATGTATCTTCACTTCGCAGTAGCATTGAAGGGTCATCCCGACAAACAGAACAGCACGAATCAAGGCAAGTAATGGCCTTGCTTCAGACAGGGCTCTCACTGGACGGGTCTGAACCACAGCAACTGATTGAAGTGTACACTCCACAACCCTGAGCCCTGAACCCTGAAACCTGGCCCTGATTAGACGATCCCTGAAAACCCCCGAACCTGGAACCCTGGACCCTAAACCCCCAAACCTAGTCCCGCCCTACACCCCAAATCCTGAAACCTGCTAAAAGACTCAACAGGGTTACAACCAACAAAAAGCTCTGAACCTTTTAGATCCGGAAGCCTGCACCCTGAAAAGCCTCAACCCTAAATCCCGCACCCTAATCCCTCAACCCTAATCCCTCAACCCGAAACGCTAATCCCTACCCTATACTTTCAACCTTGCGTTGCTGCAGGAGGCTAGATCCGCCCTCAGCGGGGCAATGAGCGTTTTCGGAATATCAGGGTCCTTTCCGCGGGCTGCATAGTGTGATTGTCGATATATCAAAACTCCATGCATGACCTTCTGAGACTAAACTTCCACAATGCCCAAGGTTGAGAATATACAGCCGTGCCCGTCTCCAAAACCAAGATGGGAGCCTACAAGGGGCTCCATGAAAAGGGGTTATATAGGGATGATATATTAGGAGAGTATTTCAGGGCTTATGGCAGGGGGTTCTAGGAATTTGGACCCTAAACCCTAAACCCTCGACCCCTCATATCAGGGTTACATGCCAGCTGTATTAGCTTATTCGTTTGGGGCAATAGGCCCTTTCCATTCTCAGAGTGCGCCGCAATTTCGGGATGTGAGGGCCAGTCGCAATGAGAAAGCCGGAGTTCCTAGGCTGGCAATGTGGAAGCCTGAAAATTATTTACTTATTAGAGTAAACCCTGTTTGCAACGGCTTAAAATTTAGGGAAGATGCCTGCATGAACGGCAAGATGATCACTACATGGGGATTGTCCTAAATTTCTGTCAATACGGGGTCCTATATTTAGGTTCCTATTCTAATACGGGGCCCTATATAAATTTCCCCCATTTTGGGAACAGTAATTTAGGGAAACTCCCACATCATCCTTGAAACAGCTTTTAAAAGCCTACTCCAAATTACCCTTCGAAGAGTTGCACCTCGACCCTACACCCTCAAACCTAAACCCTGAACCCGCAACCCTATGCCCTAAACCTTAAGCCCTCAACCCTAAACCCTCAACCCTAACCCTCAGGGTCCAGGGCAGTTTGAGAGCCCAAATACTATAATCTGAATTGTATTTTTGATCTAAAGCCCTCATATTTGGCTCCGTGCACCCATAGGCTAACCCTAAAGATTGAACCGTGTTAGTTCAAGCCCCTACGTCATGGGCCGTTATTGGGCTCATAGCATCAACAGCCCTCGGAAAATGGCGAGGGCGTGCTTCTCACGCATGACTTAGGGATTGGGGCTTAGCGATTTGGAGTTTGAAGGCGTCTAGGATTCCAAATTTAGGGTATAGGAAGCAAGGCTTAGGCTGTACGAGATGCTTGCCCGGACCCTGGAAAGGCTTTACTTTTCATACCTGCAAGGACCACAGTGACCAGCAAGTCGAGATGTTCAGAAAACTGATCCTGTGAATGCCATAACTGCCAGTGCGATGTAGCACGCTCCTAAGCCCACCCAATCTGAAGTCTATACAGCTGGGCAAGGCAAAATATCTACATGATTTCGATGCTCCTTTTCTGAAGGGAGTTACATCCGACTCTGGCCACTTCGGTCCTTGAAGCTTGTGAAAATGAATTATGGAGGCGCGCTCAGGAGCTAGGTGGGAATGCACCATACTGGTAAGAGGAGCAGTATTACCGCATTCGCTAGTGTTTCAATCTTTGCTTACTTGGCATAGCCCTAAACCCCAAACCCTAGACCAAATATCCTAAGTGCCAAGCGGCTACACACTTGCCGTCCCCCGGTATCCCACATCTTGCAGGCTCAGGAGATCTGGTTTGGGTTTAGGGTTTAGGCTCAGGGGATCTAGCAAGCTGGATATAAAAGGAGTTGGAAGTATCCTAATTGGGCTTGGCCTGGGGTGGACACAGCCCTGAACCTGGAAACCTGAGTTCCTACCTGAACCCTAGCAGCATCTACGGTCTAAGGGCTCGGAGTTTAGGGTAACAGCCTTTCTGGCTCTTTTCTTATTGACTATGTGCCAGTACCTACTTTTAAGGTCCATGCCCAGCCTAAGTTCTGAGCCCTCGAGCGTCTGATATGCCTGCCTAGCTCACGAGGCCCAGTTCTTTAAAGGGGGGCCGATCTTCGTCTGAGACGGACTGAGGCTGTACCCTAAGGGTTTGTTTCCCCGTTCGCAACGTGGATCTCACAGGCAAAGGTTTGGGTTTAGGGTTTAGGGTGTAGGCTCAGGGTTCAGACGAGCTACCCCAGCAGTACCCTTTTCCAATGTTTATTTTGGGGTCTGCTTAGTAAAGCTGAACGTTTGGAGCAAGTGTAGCCTGATTATCACATGGTTACTTAGGAACCTTGGGTGGGCAGCATTTCTTGAAACACTACAGGATTCAGTGCTTAAGGGTTGACAGCTTAAAGGTTGCAATAGCCTGTCCCGAACCCCAGCCCAATCCGACATATTGCGGCTACCTCGGCCTCAAAAGCAGGTAGGATGATGGCCCAAAACCCAAGATGAAGAGCTTAGAAGGCTAGGACGCTGCATACATTTCGGGGTTCAGCTAGCGATTTGTTAGTTTGGGTTCCCAAAGCCATCTCACTTTTCAAATACCGTAATCTAATCTGCAACAGTTGAGAGCCAATGGTTTTTCATGGATCTTCTGCAGAGCCCGATGTCTGAAATTGCAGCTCAACCTTAAACCCTAACCCGTGCACGTAAGTGTGTAGTGGAGGATTTAGGGCTTAGGGTTTAGGTGTAGCTCGTGCGGCTAGTTCCCTGAAAGGTGCCAGTTCCCATTTCTACAGTATGGGTTTCTGTATTAAGTAGTTTTGCTCACTTTTGAAGCATTAATCGCGGAGCCTTAATTTCCGAAAACTCCAACCCCCTGTACAACACTATATTCCGAGACTGCATGTGGTTTTCCGTTTGCTTCTTCACTTGATTCTCGGCTATTGGGGGAATATCCCTACATCCTAAACCTTACACCCCTAAACCCTACACTCCTATACAACCTACAAAGACCCTATCTACTGGAACCTTCTACTGTAAGGGTCCAAGTGCTTTACAATCAAATACTTACCTACAATTTCCACTACCCAAAACCCAACAACCCCATTATTGGGCCTTTGTACCCTTAGCCCTAAACCCTTAAACCTAACCACTAACAAAAACCTATATCCCAAACCCTTCAACCCTCAACCCCTCAACCCTTAGCCCTAAACCCTAAGCCTTAAACCCTCAACCCCTCCACCCTCAGACCTAAACCCTACGCCCTATGCGTAGAATTCTCAAGCCACTCAGTTGAGATCCTGCCTTGGCGTGAGTCCGGAGGCCATCGCAGAATCATCCGCCTCAACCCTAACCCAAATGAGTAGTAGTTTTTAGTTTAGGGGTTTAGGGTTTAGGTTTTAGGGTTTAGGGTAGTATTTTATTTGGGGATACTATGGTCTAGGGGTTTAGGGTTTAAGTTTTAGGGTTTAGGGTAGTATTTTATTTGGGGATACTATGGTACCCAATATAAAGCAAGATTATATCCTGCTTTGGGGGTATAGTATTATATATATGGAATATGATCTTACTAGGTTCAACCACCAAAAAAACACTACTCAATCTAAGGTTGCCCCTCGTATGGGCCCTTAGCCCCGGGATACTAGGGCCCATATTAGGGGCACATACTTCTAAGCTTGGACCAAAGGGCTGGGGATGTAAGAGAGCAAGCGGCTCTTGCAGGGACCGCTATGGTTTAAGGTTTCTTAGGGTTGAGGGCTGAGGGTAGGGTTTAGGGGTTCAGGGTTTAGGGCTTGGGGTTAAGCATTTAGTCTTTCTTGCGGGGACCCTTATGTACTTCTAAATACCCGGACCATTATCATACGCGCTCCAAGCAAGGATTCATCGTTTTGAGATTCGTTTTTGTTGCTGCGAGATCCTGATCGCCATAGGGAATCACGGGTAATCAAACGGAGAAGCAATACAAAAACAAAGTGGAACTTGGGTCTATAAGGTAAGGTGCAGGATTTGGTCATTGAAGTATTCCAAACTCTAAACCGTCAACCCTAGACCCTAGAGTCAGCAGATTGAATTTTCCCTAAACCCTAAACCCTAAACCCTAAACATCTGAGCTTGCTTTCCTTCTGATCATGGTTCTGGAGCTTTTAGGGTCCTTCCCGGACCTCAAAAGTCTGTAGCATGGTGGCCCAGAAACCATACAAGGAACTGAAAAGGGTTCAAGGTTTAGGGTTCAGGGTTTAGGGTTTAGGGTTTAGGGTTCAGGGTTCAGGGTGTAGGGTTTAGGGCTTATACTCCCAAGGGCTCCCAGTTACCTAAACAGTATATAGGTCATTGGGCTATGTAACTATAGGTTAAGTAGGTAACTGGAGCCCTTGGGCACGATCATTCTACGCAGCTCTGAATGGTTCATGTGGAGTTGAAAAGATTGCCCTAAACCCTAAACCCTAGTGCTTGTTTGCGCAGGCGGTGGCTCCATATCCCAATTTTAGGTGTCGTTTCCGCATGTTTTTCCGCGGACTTCCGACCGGGCGTGCGTTGCCTAAACACTACACCCTAAAAAACGACTAAAGCCTACACCCCGCACGCTAACCCTGAGAAGTCTTCAACAATCTGGGTTGCTGTTAAGGAACTCAAATTAAGTTACTATATTGGAGAAACCCTATTATTTACTATATATATCCATTATGGTAACTTATTTTAAGTTCATTAAACCCCTATATTCCTCCAGTTTCCATTTCATTTTCCATTTTATTTTCCATTTGATTCTCCATTATAGGCCGTTATGGTAACTTAAATTAAGTTCCTTAACAGCAACCCAGTAATCCTGGTATGGTATCCTTAACCCTTCATCCCATAGGCTTGAACAAGTGTAGGTTTGGGTTTAGGGGTTAGGGTTTGGGCAAAGGGTTTTGGGTTTTGGGTTTAGGGTTTGGGGGTTAGGGGTTGAGGGGTTTTGGGTTTTGGGTTTGGGGGTTAGAGTGACATCTGTGACATCTGCCTACTATCGTCTAGGGGCCTCTCTAGTTCAGGTCTTCGTCTTCAAGATGTTTAGGGTACCACGCGCTCGGGGCGAAAGCATGGATAAGTAGCAAATCGTAAATCCTATACCCAAACCCCTGAACCCTAAACCCTGAACCTTGAACCTCAGACCCTAAACCCTCAAGCCGTCCCAAAGGGTCCAGGTACCTATCCAGTATTTGGGACCACTCCTAAAACCCATACCCTAAACCCGAAGCACTAAACCCTGAACTCTAAGCCCTAACCTAAGCCCCCAACCCTACTAGGTACCCCAGAAGTGCCCTTTTGCCCTGTTTATTTTGGGATCTCCTTACTAAAGCTGTACCCTTATTATTAATGGGTTACTGGAAAACCTAGCCTAAACCCTGAACCCAAGAGCTGCCTGGTCTGAAGTAAGCGCTGACGCCCGCACATGCCACGCAGGGCATTTCTCAAAAATGGGCAGTTCCTTTATTATTCCTCATATCTTTTTGGGCTTAGGGTTCAGGGTTCGGAGCTGAGGGTTTAGGGTTTGAAATTTTGGGTTTGCTGCTTAGGTAGCCCCGTTCCTTTTGTAAAAAGATCTTCAAACGACCCTAAACTTAGGTTCCCCCACCCAGTAATAGTGACCACAAGAGGTAATGGAAATTATATTAAGGTCCTAAAACAGTCCTAGTATGCCACTATTAGTGGGTGGGGCCCCAACCCAACCCTAAACCCTAAACCTTTTGTAAAGAATTCCTTGAACTAGGGATCCCGAAAACATTACCCGCAGTTGGGACGACATCCTTGCGCAGCACGAGGACAAGAATGGTACAAGGTGTAGGGTTTAGGGTTTAGGATTAAGGGGTTTAGGGTTTAGGATTTAGGGGTGTAGGGTTTAGGGCCAAAAGGCTTTTCCAAAACATACCGCAGAATCATTTGCAAGTGGCTTGCAGAGAAATCATAAGTTGGGGATGTGGGCCAAGTTGATCAGTTGTTTCTTTCTAGTAGCTACCTTCCTTTGAGGGTACGTGCATGACATCTTCTATCTGCGTCTAGCGATCCCCCTAAACCCTAAACCCCCAAATCCACCCTAAAACCCCTAAATCCCTAGACCCCACACCCGCAGCCCTAAACCCTGCACCCCTAGCAGGGACCCCTCTATCCAGCTGCCAACAAGAGGGTTTAGGATTAAGGGTTTAGGGTTTAGGGCGCAGGCTCCACAAGGACCCCTCCCATGTTGAGGCACATTTTCAGAATCAGACTCCTCATTACGCTCTAACCCCCCGGCGCTAAAATGGAAGCCCTGAGCCCTATGAATCTAAACTCCCAACTCTAAATCCTCTCTCTCGCTCTTTCTCTATATATATATACATGTACACATACAAATATGTATACGTACCTATGCCCACTCTAAGGAGAAATGAGAAATGCCCGCATGAGCTGTAGTCTAAACTCCCAGTATCTCCCCTAATATCCCCCTATAGTAGTCCCCTATATAATCCCCTATGGTGACACCCTGCCCTAAACCCCAAACCCTAGCAAACCTTATATAATCCCCTAAAACCCCCCCTTTAAGGAGTTTAGACTATAGCTCACATGCTCAGCAAGCGCCGACCAGTTTGTTCCCCTTCCAGTCTCACGCTCGGCTCGTGTCTCCCACGCTGAGACCCTAAACCCTAAACCCTAAATCCTAAACCCTAAACCCTAAACCAAAGCCGTGATATCTAAGGGAGCTCTAGGGGTTCTATAGGATTCTATGGGGATATATAGGGTTTGGGGTTCTAGGGGTTCTTTAGGGATGTATAGGGTTTAGGGTTTAGGATTCAGGGTTTAGGGTTTAGAGTGGGGTACCCCAATGATGGAGAATCAAATGGAAAAGAAAAGCGGAGGCTGAAACGGAAACTGGGGGCTACATGGGGGATGAGGGGGTTTCCCTATAGGGTATACGGCTCATTTTGGGGGTCCCCATAATCAGGATCATACTATTTGCGGGCCCATTTTAGGGTCCTATTTGGGGAAGTTACAATGATACTGTTGATACTCAACATCCTGCCTGACCTTGGTATGTTACAGTGTTCTCATATAAGGTACTCAGTTTAATGCCCATATACCCCATCTTCTATCTACTGAAGGGGGACTACAACACACTGAAACTCCAACAAACAGACCCTAAATTCTCGGCCGTGTGGTTTAGGGCTTCTTGTTCTTGAGTGCGACACCAGGGCAACCAAGATATCCACCTGCGCGGCCTGTTGTGCAGGGTGTAGGGCTTAGGGTTTAGGATTTGGTAGTTTCCATAAACTGGATTTTACGATTTAGGTATATAAAGGGACTCTACTGGAAACCCCAAATGAGGAACCCCAAGAATATAGTAGGAATATAATGGAATATAGGGACCCTGGTAGGTATATTCCTATTATATACCTACTATATTCTTGGAGTTCCCGGATTGGGGGTCCCAGTAGAGTCCCTTTAGTATAGGGTTTGGAGCTCAACCAGGATGAGTATCTGTTTTTCATGACGGCCACACCTGACTGCGCCCCAAACGGTATACAGAGTGGCTGACTAGTCGCAAAGTGGCCGTTTCTCAGGCTTCAGAAGTATTAGGACTGAGACCATCTACTGGAGCAGGAGCCTCAAGTCGTAAGTCATGTTAGTTCAATATTTTTGTTGTTTATTTGCGAGTTTCATGTATGCTTTCTTCTTGGTAAAGATTCCGACCAATGTTTAGGGTGTAGGATTTGGGGTCTAGGTCTGACCCAATCAAATCAATATTTGTTGGTTTGCTTATGTTTTGCGCTATGGTGGGGCTGCCACAGATTTTGGACCGGGAATCTTCCAGAAACCTCACAAAGCTCAGAAAGGTACAGACTGCTTATGGATTGTTAGTTGTTGGGTGTTGTGTTTCATGGTGTGTCCCTGTTTTTTGACAGAGAGGGATCGTTCCCTAAACCCTAAACCCTAAACCGTTGTACTGTATAGCCCGGAGGCCCTAGGATGATCGTTTGTGGCCAAGGGTTTAGGAGTTTGAGAGCTGGAGCGTTTAGAGGTTTGGAGCTTTGGGTTTTGGAGCTTAGGGTTAGAGGGTTAAGGGTTTCGCAGCCGGGGGGGTTTAGGAGTTGAGGGCTAGGGTTTCGAAGCGTTGTGTTGAGGAGTTTTGGGCTATGTGTTTTGGAGCTTATGCCACTATTACCGGGTGGGGGGGGGGGTCCTCCAAAGGTATCACTGGGTTTCAATGTTGCTTTCCGTGAAGGTCAATCAGAGGGACTCCCAAGTACCTACCGTATGAGCTGTAGCCCAAACTCCTTACAGGGGCTATAATTCTAGGGGATTGTATAGGGGACCATTATGGGGTTATTGAGGGGGATACTAGGAGTGTAGACTGTAGCTCATATGCCTACATGGACGTTCGTGTATAGGCACAAGTATGTAGAGCTATAAAGTAGGATCGGAAACTTGCCATGGTCCTGCTCGTGGTACTTGAACCTTCAAGTAATCCCCTAGAACCTTGCAAAAATACCCGAAACCCTGAAACCCTAAACTTTAAACCCTAAACCCTAAACATTAAACCCTAACCTTGTGGGTTCCTCAAGGTACCCCTGGGGGACCCACAGCGATGCCGGGGACATGCGTTGGGGTTTGGCCGGTGCTTTCGTTGTATTCTCACTCCTACGTTCAGGGGGCTCAAAAGGCAGGATGAAGGTAGGTGGGTGAAAGGATTCCTAGTATATACTCTACTATACTGGGGTTTAGGGTTTAGGTTACTTCATCCCACCTTTTGAGCCTTTTGAGCCTTTCCTCAGCTGCTGTGCTTCTGACAAACCCACCCTCAAGGGGGGTCCCAAGTACCATATATGAGCTGCAGTCTAAACTCCTTAAAAGGGGTTCTATAGGAGATGATATAGGGTTCACTGTTTGGGGTTTAGGGTCTGGACTCCTTCAAGGGGGTTAAAACGGGATTCGAAAGGGGACGATTCTAGGGCTTATTAACGGGCATACTAGGAGTTTAGACTATTGGGAGTTTAGACTATAGCTCATACGGGTGGTTCCTAAAATTATGCTCCAATTTTGGTGCCCCTACACATTCAGTATGTAAGGGACCGTAAATAGATCTCTAACCAAAAAAGGGTCCATGATTTTGAGAACAACCCATATAGGGACTACTTGCCCAAACAACAAGGAAAGTTCCTACTACAGAAACCCTACTTTGTATATACTATGTGAAAAGGTACTTTGAACACTCTTGGTGTCCTGACAATTGTAACTCAGTGTACCCTCCTTACAGCAATCTACCCTAAACACGAAGCACTAAACCCAAAAGACCTCTTGCTAACTGTAAGTCAAGGCCTGTATTCAAAGTACAGCACCCTAAACCCTAAACCCTATTTGAGTAGTATCTTGTTGGGGGATACTATGGTACCCATTATAGAGTAAGATTATGTCCTCCTTTTGGGGTATAGTATAGTATGGTATATAAGGAGTGTAATCTTACTAGGTTCAACCACCCAAAAAACACTACTCATTTAGGCCACTCCAGTAGCATCAGGCCTATTTATGCTCAGAGCAGAGCTCAGGCTTAGATTGGGTTTAGGGTTTAGGGTTTAGGGGTTCACAAAACTACCAAATGTTAAGCATCTCTTTTCGGGAGTTTTTATTTAGGAGATGTTTTTGGGTGCACACATTAATATGTATGTGTATCTATATATACTATAGTATGTAAATAGTGTATGTATAAAGGGGGAACCCAATAGTTGGCAACTACCGTCCTTCTCAAGAGCTCCAAGAGGAAGCACTTATAAGTTTGGAAAACACTCGTGTAAGCCAAGTTCTGGAAACCCTAAACTCTAAGCCCCAAACCCTAAAACCTTAAACTCTTGAAATCAAATCCTTAACCCTTAACCTCTAAACCCCAAACCGCTCTACCTGTGTGGGACTTGTCAGAGCTTCTGTCGCTTTGAATTGCAATTCGCAGTTGGCGAGTGCGTTTGCTGGGGCTGGGCTGCTCTCTAACGCGCCAGAACTCTTAGGGCTCCAAATGAACTACGGACTAACTTTAGGTTGGGGAGGACCTATAGGGGACTATATAGGGTTTTGGGGGGACCTATAAAGGGATATACTTCAAATTTAGTCCAGGGCTCAAAAAGCCCAGCGTTCTATTTATGGCCTGCAGGGCCCACGGTATATGTTGTTTCTACACGAGGCCGTGGGGGAATGGAATTCAGGGATTAGAGCTTGAGTGAGGTGGAAGTGCGCCCGAGATCCTGCTAATGAATGTCATTTAGCATGTTGCCCTACTGCTGCAAGCTTTTCTGCATTGGAGGTTGGGTACTGCCCCCACCCAGTAGCAGTCTATATCAGGGGTCCTATTAAGGGCTATATATAACCATCTTATAATTAATACCCAACTGTTACTGAGGGGGACAGTACGCAAATTGGAGGTATGCTTGTATCTTGCCGTTTGGCGAATTGTATACACGGTGGCCTCCTGGGGATATCATCAGTGTGGGTGTTTCCCAAAACAAGCGGTGCCTTCCTGGCGGCATCCTTTAGGAAGGAGTCTAGTATTTTGGGGGTAACCTAAACCCTAAACCCTAAATAGTTGGGTCACCCTAAAGGTGGAAGTTGCGCATAGCATCTGCTTGCAAATCATTGGACCAGGGCCCAAATGAGAGCGCTCACGTCAGGTAACCTCTGGGCATATGGTTTAGGGCTTGGGGTTTACTACGAAACGGATCCGGTTTCTTCCAGACCTCAAACCCTAAATTCCCTAGATCCCAATGTCATCCCAGTTTGCATTGTATCTTCCATTTTGTTGATGTGATGTATACTGGTAGCTATTTAGAACCAGAAGCGTTCAACCCTGATCCCTACTGCCTATTTGGGTCCCTCTAGTAGGTGGACCTATACCCTAGGCATTTGTGTTTCTCCATCAGAAGTATTTGGTTCTCATTCTTCCAACCCTAAACCTTCAACTAAACCGTAAACGCTACACGCCCGATCAGCACTAGCATTCCTTAGGCGAATCCGGGCTAAGATGTGATTGGCTGTCAAAATTATGGTCCTCTTTGGGTACTCTAAATATTACGTGCCGTATTATAATAGGGATCCAAAAAGGGACCATTATTTTGACAACCACCCATGAGAGGGAAGCCTTACCCCAGTGCTTGCAAACCTGGTGCTGAAGGCGGAGTGGGGGAGCGGATCCTTGTGATAATCCCACAGGAGCCCCATATGAGCCTTAGCCTAAACTCCTTAAAGGGGGTTGTAGAGGGGATTATATAGGGGGATTACTATAGGAGTTATCAAGGGGATACTAGGAGTTTGGACTATAGCTCATATGCCCCTAGAATAGGCCCTGAAACAGGAATCCTTAAGCCCTGAACCCTAATCCTTAATCCTTAAATCCGAATGCCTAGACCCGAAACCTGAAACTCGAAACCTTAAACACCAATCCTTATACCGTGAACCCTTTTCACTCCCCCAGAGGATCTAGGTAGCTCAAGTATATACTCTATACCTACCTTCAACCCTAAAACCCTAAGCCCTATACCCTAAACCCTAAACCCTTAACCCTAAGCCCTAAACCCTAGACCCTATACCCTAAGCCCTAAACCCTAATCCCTGATTCCTAAACCCTTAACCCTTTACTGTATAGCTACATGGAGCCTTTCACTCCCCCAGTCCTCCTTTAAGCACGGATGAGTTGCTTGGGGTGACAGCGCCTCGCCACGTAGTGGACGTCGCAGCATCTCTTAGGGTTAAAAAAGACAAGGGTTGTATAGGGTTTAGGGTTACATTGGGTTTAGGGTTATATAGGGTTTAGGGTTTAGGGGTCTAGGGTTTAGGGGGTGTTATGTAGGGGTTGTAATATAGGGATAATGGAAAAATCATGGAAGCTACGCTTTAGGGTCTTCAAAAAGAAGCGAGGGTTTTGGCCTTCGGGGGGTTAGGGGCTTAGGCTTTGGAGTGTAGGCTTTAGGCTTTTTGGGTTTAGGGTTTATGGATTAGGATTTTGGGTTTATGGCTTGTGGTTGAGAGTTCAGGCTTTGGGGCTCAGGATTTGGGGCTTGAGGTTTAGGGGTTTAGGGGCCTAAGGTTTAGGGCTTAGGGCTTAGGGTCTGGGATTTAGGGCTTGGGGTCGAGAGTTTGTGGGGCCTTTGGGTTTGTGCTCAAATCTGGGTCATTTCATGGGGTTTAGGGTTTACGATTAAACAAGTACCTCAAGGTACTACAACCCCGATAACTACTTTCGGAAAACCTTGGGGCAGCCAGACCCATGTATCAAGCCTCTTGGAATACGGCATGCTGTATCAGTCTTCCTGGTAGTTAGTTTTACCCGGATCTCAAAAGTATTCAAAAGTACTACTTACCATCAGTTGAGATTCGTTTGAGGTACTGCACACCATAAATTCAATTCACAAGGGTTCTAGAAGCATGACATTGGTACGCATTTATTCAGGCCCCTTTAGCAGGTAAATGATGGCTGAGCACCTGTAAATGTGCGCCAGACGGCAGTTGTTGCTACATACTTTGGGGTTGCGGGGGATTGGGCATTCGGTTGTGTTGATTCCTAGTTTTATTGAATGCTATAGTGGTTATGAGTCCCGTAAGCTGTCCTCGTGGTGAACATTCTCAACATTGGGCGGTGATGTTCACGTGCAAGTAAGAACCATAGTTCGCCATCAATTTGAACGTTCATGTCGATGATAAATCCTGCGATTGCTATTGGGTACTTGTAGCAAACATATGTACATACAGACATATATGTATACATAGATATACACACGTGTACTTATCACAGGGTTCCTGCTGCTGGCCATAACTACTGTAGACGGAAAGCTGCTGCGGGACCTTGGTATACCACGCTGCCATCTCTCCTGGGGTTTAAGGTCCATGTACCCAGTACTTAGGTCCCCTTAACGGGGATAGAAAGGGGTATATAGGGATCCATAGGGTTTAGGGTCTAAGGCTTGGGGTTTAGGGTCCATGTGTACCCAATAATTGAGTACTTGGGATTTGGGCAATAGCAATTATCCTACAGCTTTTGGGTAAGTATATGATTATTGGGTACTTGGACCCTTAGGTATATAGAGTCACGCTTTGTTTGGATCATCCACCGTGGAGCTATAGTTGCTCACAAAGAGCTTATTTGGGACGGCCGCACCTCCAATTCGACTTTCAAACCATAATCCCAAATGGGGATTTCCAAAGATGGGGGCCTCTTTTGTGAGGTCCCCAGAATACAGATTATCGTATTTAGGGGTATTGAAAGTTACGAATCCCCTAAGTTCTTGCTACGCCGTACATGGAGTCTCCCAGTTACCTGGCTTGCGATAAGGCTGCTGCTCCTCACCACGGTCTTCAGCGCGGATGCCTACTCCGTGGTTGCTGTCCTCTTTGCCGCGGCTTTTCTGGCATCTCGGCGCAGTTTAGGGTTTAGGGTTTAGGGTTTAGGGTTTCCCAACAAAATTCCATCACCCCCCCACATGCACCGACTATGGTGACAGTACAGATGGGGAGAGCACTGAAAAGGCGTCCAGCAAAATCCTATGGCCCAAAGCGCTCAAAGAACGAACATAGTAATTGCAATGCAGGGTCCGGCATCTACATCATGAGCTTGCCTTGTGGTTTGGGTAAGGACTCCTTGTATCTGGCACTTGGGGCACTTGGAGCAGGGTGGTGGGAACGCAGTTTGGGCCTCCCATTTTTTGAGCCTGGTGACTGATTAATAAATGGTCCCTTTAAAGGGATATGTAGGGTTCTAGGGTTCTATAGGGGTTCTATAGGGATAATGGNAAAGAAAATGGAAACTACTATTTAGGGTTTAGGGTTAATGTAGACCCATGATTAATAAACCCCCTCCTTTTAAGGGCCCGAAGATTAGGTTCCCTACTATAATCCCTATCAAGGGGAGGTGGTTTATTAATCAGGGGTCTACAATAGTTCACAAACCTCAAAGGCTTCAGGAATGCTATGTCCCAAAGCCCCGGCTATCACTACCATTATAACTGCTCGCCATACTAGGCCCTAAACCCCGACCCTTAAACCCAAAACCCCAGACTCCAAACCCTAAACCCCTAAATCCTAAACCCTCGACCCCTAAATCCTAAACCTAAAACCCCTAAAACCCTAAACCCTAAACCCCTAAACCCCTAAACCCTAAACCTTAACCCTAAACCGTAAAAGGTTTCGGGAGATGCCAGTCGTCTTCTTGGCTCGGAGGCCGCGATCCGATGGCTGCGACGGCACCTTGGCAAAGGTTTATACCCCTCCATTTTGGGGATATTGGGTTTAGGGTTTAGGGTTTCGGGTGAGTATACAGCCCAGAAATGGAGAATATATAGGATTTATAAGTATACGGGTTTATATGAGCTCTAGTCTGAACTCCTTCAACGAGGGTTATATAGTGGAGTATATGGGGTTTAGCGTTTAAACTCCTTAGTTAAAGGGGATTGTATAGGGGAGTAGTATAGGGGTAACTAATGGGAACCTTAAAGTGGATACTCGGAGTTCAAACTATAATTCTTGGGGCTTCTTAAGCCTTAGGCTTAGTATTTTGGATTTAGGGTTTACCTGAACCCCAAAACTACGTACAGCAATGGCCTTTTGGGCTATTTCTAGGAGTTTTGGGCTATTAGTTTGCCTACTTTTGCGGTTCAGGAAGGGTTAACCTGAAGCCCTTACAACCTAAACCCTAAATCCTAAACCCCAAACCCTAAACCCTAAACCCTAAACCCTAAACCAGCAAAATAGAGTTTGGGATACGCGGCTTGGGATGTTATTCTATTTTGTTGGGACTTAATTATGCATTGAAGGGGTTGGGGATTTTAGGATTCAAGGCCTAGCGTTGGGAATCTAGGGCTTATACGGTTTGGGATTAACGGTTCGCAGTTTGGGATGAGAAGTGTAGGTGTCTAGGGTTCAGGCTTCAGGATGAAATCGGTAGGGTTTTGGGGTTTTAAGGTTCAGGGTTTTAGGGGTTAGGGTTCAGGGTTTAGGGTTCAGGGTTTAGGGTAGGGGATTTAGGGTTTAGGGTGTGGCAGTAGGGTTGTAGGGCTTGGGATCTAGGATTTGGGGCTGGGTCTGATGGGGCTTATACCTGAGCAAGCCTGCAGCAAAGGGTCTTGTAGGATTCAGGATATAGGGCTTGGAGTTTAGGAATTAAGCTTTTGTGTTTTTTTCGTTGTCTTTACCTCTTGCCGTGTTGGCACATCTGCGCTTTGTCTGGGTTCTTGGACATATGCCTCGTTGCGGCCTCACACCAAGTCAAGAGCCTCGATGTATGATTTTTGTAGTCTTGTCCTATGCTAACTATCCTGAACCCAACCCTAAACCCTACACCTTAAACCCTAAACCTTAAATCAGCCCAAATCCACATCCCAACCACCATCATGTCGTGTTTAAACCTCCCTAGACCCTAAACCCTTAAAACATAACCCCTAGCAGAAAGACCCACAGGCCCCGCCGATAGTCCCCACACTTCCCCCAGCGTTCCTAAGGGCATTGTCCCCCATAAGATGCAAGCACAAACGCCAATCCTTAACCCTTAGCTTCTGTGTATTCCTGGAAGCCTTTCCAAAGCATTCTACCTGAAGGGTCCAAGTACCCAATAATCGTATACTTCCCCAAAACCTGTACTATAACTGCTATTACCCAAATCCCTAAACCCTAAACCACATACAACTTTCTTCAGACACTCCCAAGTCGGCGCTGCTTCTCCACATTAAGTTCTGAGCCCTATAACTTTTTTCTCACTATACAACAACCTGGGTAGGCCCCTGGGAGAATTAACATTTTCCCTAATGGCTTTAACAAGGGACCCTACATACAAATATTTTTCAAAGGGTTTTAGGGGCCAACCCAGCAACTTGTTGGGAAACGGTCATCTGAGTTGTGCTGATTAGTAGGGATACGCTAGTAGGATCATGACGGAGAACCGTCTGGAAAAGAACATGGAAGGGTATATGGAAACTGAGATTATGTTTATGTAAGGGTTATGTATGCAGTAGTTTTGCAGGGATATTCTAGAATCCCACAAAAAAGAGTTAGAGTATGTCCCCGTTTTGAATGTCGCATTTTGTGCGAAGAGTATAATTTCACGTTGCTCAACTACCAAAGTAGCACCACTAGACCCCAAACTCCCAGACCCTAACCCCTAAATTCTAAACCCCTAA
>CAJNIZ010002949.1:0-24786 GCA_905231905.1 Symbiodinium pilosum | reverse complement strand
GCCGGGTCGGAGGAGGTCAGCACCTTGAAGCCATAGTCGCCGGGGGTTCCGGTCTTGTAGTCATCGAACCCACCGCTGAACTCCACGAATCCAAAGTATGCGGCAATCTGCGCCCAACCTGCCATTGGCACCTTGGAGATAGCTGCGAGTCCGTTCGGGATGTCGGCGAACTTGAGGCCGGCGGATGGGCTCAAAAAGCCCGGCCTCAGAGCACACACATTGACTTTGTTGCAAGCACGGACGCTTAGAAAATCAAATTGCGAGCCCTCACCTCGCCAAACGCCAACACACATGTCAAGGATTCACTGCCCACCTGGTGGTTTTCCTAGACCCTAAACCCTAAACCCTTAAACCCTCTGCACCTTTTGTGGATTTGGCCCCGTGCGGGAAGTTTTGTACGCCAGCCGGCCCTGGGGTTCCTGACGATTGCTTTCCCTCTGGAAACCATAGCCTGAACCCCAAAGTATGTAGAATAATGGCCTTTTGGGCTATATTTAGGTGTTTTGGGCTATCATTCTACCTACTTTTGGGGTTTAGGAGGTGCTTATGTTGCTGCGCTTGCCAAGTTGCCCAGACCCCCTAAAGGATCCAAAAAATGGAACCCCCCCAATATGAATCCATTACTACATTGGGGAAACTAGGGGATTATGAGGGGTTCCATTTTTTGGATCCTAAACCCCATATACCCCTATATAACCCTTATATAACCCCATATAACCCCTATAAACCCCTTTAAGGGGGTTCCATTTTTTTGGATCCTTTAGGGGGTCTGGGTGATCACCACTGGCTCCTGGAGCGCCTCCTTTTGTCATCACTGAAGTAGCTAGCAAGATAACATTCCTTATATGAGCCATAGTCTAAACTCCTAGTATCCCCCTTAATAAGCCCTATAGAAGTCCCCTATAGAATCCCCTATATATCCCCCCTTTAAGGAGTTTAGACTACAGCTCATATGAAATACTATACCCCAGAAAGAGGATATAATCTTAGTCTATGATGGGTACCATAGTATCCCCAAATAAAATACTACTCAGACTAGTGTTCGGATGGTCGTGGTCAAAATTACGCCGCCGGAAACACAACCATCATCACGATACTAAGGCAATACAGCGGGGCCCTGTTTTCCGAAATACACAGGGAACTTCAATCCCCGACCCTAATGCTTAAAACCTATTTGGAGATCCGGTTGACAATAAGGAAGAAGGAACATCATGTCCGTCCTAAGTTCCGAAGATTGTTCACCACAGCTATCGTCAATTAGAATCTCTAGGTCAACCCAGACAACTAAAAGTCAAGCCTTAAACCCTGTGGCTTGGCTCCACTGAGGCTCGAGCAGCTTCCCTGTGACCTCCGGCGTGATGTAACCTCAACGGTATTGGGTTCAGGGAGTTAGGGTTTATAAAGGTGAGAGTTGAGGTTCGGGTCCCAGCGTATAGGGGGTTGCGGCTGGGTTAAGGGTTTGGGGTTCGGGTATGTAGGGTCGAGAGTTGATAGAGTTCAGGTTTGGGTCTTGGGGTTTCGGGGTTTTGAGGTTAAGGTTCTTGGGTTCCCCCCTTTAGGGTTAAGGGTCTAGGGTGTTCAGGGTTTAGGGTTCAGGGTCTGGGATCGAGGATTGCGGATTCAGAGATCAGGGGATCAGGGATTGGGCTCGAAGGTTTGGAACAGTGACTTAACGCTCTGGAGTGGGGTTGCGGGCTTGGGGTTGAGGGTTTACGGGATCGTTACGCCTTGGCTATGGGATTTGTTTAGGGACTTTTACATGGATCTATGCAGGTTGTTATAAGATTATGGGTAGTTATGAAGTGAAGTGAGGTGAAGTACAAGAACCCTCATTCGGCGCTGCAACTGCATTTACGAAAACTTGTCACTTAGACTCTGCGCAAGCCGAATAGCTATCCATGAGCTTTCAGGTTACGTTTGGGGGTGTTTGGGGCTTAGGCCTTTGTTTTTGCTTCGTGTCGGCAATGGCGTCAGCTACCGGCCATGTTAGGGTTGAAGGGTTTAGGGGTTCAAGGGTTTAGGGTTTACGGTTTAGGGGATCAGCAGAACGCAAAACAGAAATGAAAACAAGGACATGATGTTGTGGCTGTTTCCGAAACCTTTATGCACGTTAAAACCTAAACCTTGCAGTTAATACTTTCCGCTCACTTGTTCCTCCATAAAAACCAGGAAGTATATCCCTTTTAAAACTTTTGGAAAAGGCACTGAGGTTGCCTTTTCATTTTCTAACTGGTTTCCCGTTTGATTCTGGACGTTCCCCGTATATTATTGTATATTATGCCTATATTACCCATGGAAAGCCACCCCAAAATGTTCCATTTCCTGTTTCATTGTCTTCTCCATTACATCTAATAATTTAGGGCGGCTAAACCTTAAGCACTATCACATCATTCTATAGACCTCTTATAACTTACAGCCCTATGTAACCTAAACCCCTTAACCCCCAAGCCTTGAACCCCTAAACCCTAAACCGGGGCTTGGGGCTCCAAAGCCTCCAGAGCCTCCAGTGTAGCTGTCGAATCGGTCCCTCATGTTTCCCGGCTTGTCTATTGTCCCTTAACTAAAGTAGCCGTTTCAGAAAAGTTTGAGAACCCGAAACGAAGCCATTTTTGGAGCGTTTATGAATGTTTATGAATGAGGCCACCAGGCGGCCACCAGGCCATTATTGCAACTATTCTCGGAGTTTGGGAGCTTGGGTAGGGCTGAGGGCTTCGCCAATGTTTAGGGTTTGAGGCTTGGGGATTTGATTTTAGGGTCTTGATGCATGAGCCTCTATTTAATGTCCTTACAGGGTTTGTCGATGAAGGATTTTTCAGAGCACCTTGAGGCTAAGATGTACAATTCCATGCCCAAATAATGAACCCCCCCCAAGAATGGATACCCTAAACCCTAAACCCTAAACTACCCCAATTCAACGTTAGGCGGGGAATTCAAAACACGTTGTGATGAGGATTTGGTGTAATGTTGGAGCTTTGGGCCTAGGTTTGGGGTCTGGGATCTAAGGTAGGAAGTATAAGGTTTAGGGTTTAGGGTTTAGGATTTAGGGTTTAGGGTTTAGGATTTAGGGTTTAGGGCTGTTGACCGATAAAAAAACGTCGGACCCCTGTTTGGAATTGCTCCCATCTTGGCAGACACAACGTCCTCCTCACATTCGCAGACCGGTAGCGGTGGCGAGGTGGCTGAGGCGAAGAGGGTGCTGCGGGAGATGCAGGGCATGCCCGGAGCTTGAAAACAACAAGTTTGCGGTCACTGGGCATCGCTGCTCTTGGCAACGCGTGGACATCAGGGACGAAAGCAGAAATCCGCCTGCCTTTCTATGGCAAGGTCGATCAACCCTGGCGTCCTCCACCGCCTATGGCACCATGAGGCGGTGTGGGACAGAGTATGCCTGGTTTGCGGTTTAGGGTCTAAAGTAGGAAGTACAAGATGTGATCTATAAAAAACGGCGGACCCCTGTTTGGAAATGCTCTCATCTTGGCAAGGACAACGTCCTCCTCCCCTAAACCCCCGAAACCCTAAACCCTACATCCTACCGAAATCTCTCACCCTGAACCCAGAACCAAAACTCAGCCTGGAACACCAAGCCCTAAGCCCTAGTAGGGGTTTAGTTTAGGCTTTGGGGTTTAAGGTAAACCCAAAGAACAGAAACCACAACACTGAAAGCCGACAAGGTGACGTTTGAAGCCGCAGACCGAAACTCAAGAATGGCAATGCTTCCCGTGCCAAGTAAGCTTTAACCGAAACTCTTTTACCAAACCTGAGAAAGTGCCGGATACTGCGTGGCCATAACTTGGGTTCTTCCTGCTTAGAAAGGCTGAGTAAATAGTAGTTTCCATTTTCTTTTCCATCATCCCAATATAACCCCTATATAACCTTAAACATAACCCTGATATCTATAGGCTTCCAAGGAAGCCCACCTCGATAACAACTGTAATCAGGACGTCGTTTTTTTTTGAAGAGGCACCCATGGCTGCCATCATGGAGATTCGGCCATGCTTCCTTAAAGTTGGAGCTTAAGAGTTTGAGTTCGGGGTCTGCTTCCGGTTCCTTACTATCATAGGGGAAGTATCAAAAAGCATAATTAGCTTCATACATTGCTTATTGGATTTTGCCATGTGGAAACTGAAGCTTAGGTGCAGCAACGACCCATGCTTAGAGCCCAATGTTGAAGGAAAAGGGCCCAGGGCTGAGAACTATTTCGCGTGTTCGGTGAGTGTTGTCAAGCAGGTTTCAAGCTCACTTAGCCTAGCTACTTGAAAAGTAGTTTCACCTGATTCTACTGTGTCAACCGCTGCTTGGCATAAGGTCAGGTGAGGTCGTTCTTATCCGTCCATGTGATCGGCTACATGCTGAAGCACCCACCCCAGTCTTAATATTCTGACCCTATAGTTGGACCCGGCTCACGTGATTCAGCCGCCCACAGTACCTTGCTGTACTATAAGACAGGACATCAAGCGCTGTGTCTTTTAACCTTTTTATGAAAAAGCCTGTCTAAGCCTACATAACACTTATACATTGGGTACTGCCCCCACCCAGTAACAGTCTATATTAGGGGTGCTATTAAGGGCGATATATAGCCATATTATACCTATTATCCAACTGTTATTCAGGGGGGGCAGTACCCAACTTATACAAGCCTAGATAAGCCACATATATACTTTTTGGTGCTTGGGGCTTTGCTTCGTGTTTATTGCACCTTCTTTCAGTTCAGCCATGCTGTCTGATGAGGGTTTCGGGTTTAGGGCTTCGCCCGTGAGAGAGGTCTCAGCAAGGGGATGGCCTTCAATATCTTTGGTCTTCCACAGCAATCAAACCATAAAGCCTAAACCCCAAACCGCTAAACCCTAAACCCTGCACCCTAATCCCTAAACCTGAAACCCTAAACCCTAATCCCTAAACCCTAAACCCAGGTTTGAAAACGGTTCAGAGCCAATGTTTCTTGGATATCGGGCGTATCTCAATCTCAACCCCTCCGGCCTCGAACCTTAAAGCGCTAAACTCTACTTTATAGAGGGGTTTATATAGGGTTATATAGAGATAATGGACAAGGAAATCGAGTTATATAGGGATTATGGAGAAGAACATGGAAGCCACTGTAGTATAACAGGGTTTATATTGGGGTAATATCATTGGGATGCTGGAAAAGAAAATGGAAACTACACCCCAAGATCCTGAACTGTCAACTCACTAGCATGGAACTCCACGCGTGCTCACAAAGCAAGCCCTAAAACCTAAACCCTAGACCCTAAACCCTTAACCCTAAACAAGTCAGCCCAACCTCCCCAAAGCCTGAACCCCTGAGCTCCAATACTAAACTGGCCGCAGAACTTTTTAGGGTTTAGGGTTTAGGGCAACTAAAAATGATATTTTTTGGTTGGTATTGGGATTGTGGTAACGAAGAATTTAAAAAATTGGAGGCCCCTATAGAATAGGGCTTAGGGTTTAGGGTTTGTAAACCATTAACACGAAACCCAACCCTCGATCTAACCAACATGGAACGTCACAAAGGGGGGCCTTTGCAACCTGCCATGTGTTTAAATTAAATGGAGCTTACATGCTGTTCCATGTTGGTCTCGGAGAGGGTAGCTCCCAGGCCAATATCTTTAGACCTTAACCGCTTAAACGCGGAACCCCTTGATCCTGAAATGCCTGAATGCAAAACTTCAAGCCTTAGGCCCGAAATCTTAAACCTTCCATCCTAAACCTTAAGTCCGAACCCTTGAGCCCTAACCCTTGAACTTCAATTCTATATAAACCTTACACCCTCAACATTAAATCTTAGACCCAACAAAAACCCTAAGCCGTAGACCTTCAACCCCATATCATAATTCCTGAACCTAAACCGAAAACCTTGAAGCCTGAATCCTGAATCTAAAGCCTTAAAACTTAAATCTGAAATTCCATATTAAACTGAAACTCTAAACCTTAAACCGTGAATCTTGCATAGACCCTAAACCCTAGGATCGTAAACTCCGACCTACGATTCTTTACCTGAAGTACGTAGAAACTCACTGCTGATGGAGAAAAATGCCAAGTATGGGATACCTTTCGAAGTTTAGGGTAAGGGGTTTAAGGTCAGGGTTCAACGGTTTCGGATTGAAGGTTTAGGCGTTTTGGGCACAAGGCTCGAATACTTGGAGGGTCAAGCGGGCTAAGTAAGTACAGTAGTATACCTATAACTCGCATATATATATATATATATACCCCTTGCTAAGTCCCTATGTCCCTCCACATCGCACCGAAATTCCACTTTTAGGTGTGCGCGTGGAACCCCCTTATGTGCCCCCTCCGAAACCCTCAGCCCTGGGCCCTAAACCCTTACTCCTAAACCCTAAACCATATATGTGCTATAGTCTAAACTCCTAGTATCCCCCTTAATAAGCCCTATAGTAGTCCCCATACATAATTCTCTATATAACCCCCTTTAGGGAGTTCAGACTATAGCTCATATATGTGCAACGTCATTGTCTTTGTTTAGGTGAGTGGCAACTCGACGGAGCGACGCCTCTTGAAGGCTGCCGTATCTCCTTTTGAACTATGTCCCAGTGGGGGAATGGAAAATAAAATGGAAGCTACTATACTGGAGAATCAAATGGCAAAGAAAATGGAAAATGAAATTGAAACTGGGATTATGTACCAGGACCCTCCTTGTACCCTTAATTGGGGATATATGGTCCCTAATAGTGGGTACTTAGGCCCTTATAGAGGGTAGGAGGCGCGTCTAGGTCCATCCTACTTACATACGGCTTGGGGTTTTACGCGCTGGGCTTAGGGTGTAGGATCTGGGGCTTTTAGGGTTCAGAGCTTAGAATATAGTTAGAGCTAGAGCTTGGGGTCTAAGGGTAAATTTGAGGCATAGCGGCATATCAATCCCGATGTTTGATCCCTCTTAATGCGGAGGCACCGACTGTGCAAAAATTCGCCGAAATTACTCAGCGCACCCTGATTCGGCTGGGGGGTCTTAATTGTGCGAACTTTTGCGGCATAAAACGTAATTCTAAAAATAACTGAATAGAAACCGTTCTAAATGCCTTCTGAAACCCTGCTGAGCTTTTATCTGAGCCGATTCTGATCCTCCTATTAAACATGCTTATTAGCTATTGGGTTCATACTCGTTTGAAAGGGAACCCCTCCCGAATTATATCCATGAAGGACCCTTTTTTGTCGAGAGGGAGGGTCCCCTACACTAGTTAGGACCCGACTTTACAGGAAAAAACTATTGGCGGTTGGCTCTGGTAAGACAATCTTTCTTGTATCAAGCCTTTCTACCAAGCCAACACACTTCGACTACAGTTTGGACTACTGAATCCTAAGCAATATACTGCACCCATATGGGTACTGAAAGTCATTGCCTTGTTTTGGCCGCAGTCTTACGCAACTCGCCTCCCACCGCAGCGCCTTATTCTGCTAACGCCCCATGTGTAGCCTTACGATGACCCTTTGCCGCCCTTCCTTTTCCGCGGCACCGTCAGGGAAACAAAACTCAAACCAACATCCAACATGAAAAGAATAATCATGTCCACATCAAAAAATTACTGCAAGAAACTCTGCACTGCCTGGGAATTTGGATACCAAAAGCATGCTGCCTTCAACACTTTGGTGCACAAAGGAACTGCCACCACACGTGGGCTCTTCCGTGCACAGGGCTTTGGGGATAAGAGTCGCGGCTTTGGGTAAGCGGGACGACTTCAAGAAGCTGCTACCGTCGTGTCAGAGCTACCCAAACCGTCAACCCTCCAAAATCCAAACTTGACCACAAAGCGTAGCCGAAGATGCTACAGTCCCCCAAACTGACACGGAACCCGACAAGACCTAAGCCACACAACAGTCTAAAGACCCAAACCCGAACTAGCAAGCCCAAAGTCTGAACCAACTCCCAGAGTTCTGAAATCTCCTGACAATGGAAAACCCTTGACCAACAACTAGAACCCTCAAGCGCTTATATAGGTGTTAAATAGGGATAATGGAAAAGAACATGGAAACTAGTGTATCATAATAGGGTATATATTGGGGTAATATTGTAGCACGACTTTGGGATGGTTTCATCTCACTTGTAAGATTTGATATATACACAGACAGGTACCCTGAAGATGCAGCCATTCTATGTTCGGGGAAAATGTGTTTCTACGGGGACAACGGGTTTGAGTATTAGGGGAGCTCATTACATTGAAAATGATTGTAAGGGCATCAGTCTCTCTAGACCCGGCTTGCGCGTGAGCCATTGTCTAAAGTCCTAGCATCCCGCATAATAACCCCTATAGTAGTCCACTACATAATCCCCTACATAACCCCCTTTTAAGGAGTTTCGATTACAGCTCACATGAGCTACTTTGTGCACACCGTGTTTGGCAGTTCAGGGATGAACCTGCTCAGGCCCAAGTTGGTGAACGCACAACTCCAGGAGGACAATAAATGCTCATGAGACCAATGGCCCAAAACCGTATGAAAGCAGCTTCTTAAAACACTCTTCGAACACCTTAAATGCTCAACCCCTAAACCTAGGTCATTTAGTGTTAATGCAAATCTAGACTCCGGAAATGAGCCTTGAACGCCCATACCAAGTACCTTGAAAGCGGCTTCATTCCAGTCCAAGCGTCCGTCTGCGGTGAACCCGACGGGATCCCAGAACCCAACAGGATCCTGCCTCTTGATGGACGCGGCTCAGGGTTCAGGGTTTAGGGGATGGATAACGGGGGCCTAAATAATTGCCGCTTTGTTTTGAGGTCTGTTTGCAGTACCCTCTACCATAATTATACGAGCTATAGTCTAAACTCCTAGTATTCCCCTTGATAACCCCCATAGTAGTCCACTACATAATGCCCTATATAACCACCCTTTATGAAGTCTCGTCAACCATAAATATACAAGGCTCCTACATTGTTGGAGAAAACCCAGAGATCCTAATACCCCTTTGTACCTTGAAGAGGGGATATAGGGCCTTCATCGGGGTTGTATAGGGATAATGGAAAAGAAAATGAAAACTACAAGTTAGGGGTTAGAGTTTATACCCAGCGCCCAATACCCCTTAATTAAGGATGATATACCCTTAATAGTACTAGGGTCCCTAATATGATTTAAATAAGCCATATTCCTTAATTAATAGGTATTGGGCTCCTTGGGTAGTAGCTGTGGTAGAGTTTGCAAGGCGAGTACTAGATGAAATTCTAACAGTACACAAAACTAGCATTGGCAGCAGGCATTAATAGCATGTCAAATCAGTTTAGCACTCGCTTTTCTAACAGTCATGGTGACATACATGGGATGTAGTTAACCTCCTAAGGCCAACGCTACGTTGCTCAACTTGATTCTCATGTAACAAGAAACCTTCAGAGCTTCGTAGGCAGTTGGGGAAGGAATCTCCACAGAAATCTCTGTATACCTCGGTTCTCACTCCTAGATTCCCTTCTAACAATCAGTAAATAAGTCGCAAACCCAAATTACATAGGAAATCTCCACTTTCTTGTCCATTCCTTCGTTTCCTACTAACCACCAGGAAGTAACGTGATCTAGAAATCGAAAGGTTGCGCCGAGAACCCTTTTGGTGTACCCTGAATAATCAGAGGGGTGTGATGATGGGGACCCGGGCAGGGACCATAATTTTGACAACCACCCATGTGGACAGTTGTCATCATTGCGGTCCCCTAGTGGATTCCTTATAGAATGCGGCCCCGAATATTTACGGACCCCAGCAGCAGAGGACTATTGTTTTTACGGCCCCCTAATGAAATGCTTTTACGTGCCAACATGATGAGAATTACTTTTCTTGTTAGTTTACGCGTAGCTTAAGCCTGTACACCGAACCCCACCGCAGACTCGGAATGCCAATCCTCTTTCTTAAGCCCTCCCCCACCAGTCGTACCTCTTTGAAGCCCATAACCTTGACATGAACACCAAGGTTTGGAGTAAGCCAAGATGCACTCCGAGCTCACTCTCAAAGGCCTTTACGGCCACCTGGCAGCAAATACGACGAAAGGTTTAGGGCCTATGGGGTTTTGGGAGGAATGCCCCCAATCCTTTGCGTCGGGCTTTGTTGTCCATGACTTCTCAGGAGTAAGCGGGCATCTTACGACAAACATCCTCCACAATGAGTGAAGGTAACGGCAGGTCAGATGAACATTCGTGATCCTGACCCTAAACCCTAAACCCTAAAAAACCCAAGCTGACAAAAGAGCGCTGTTGCAGTGCCATTACCGGCATTGTTCTGCCTGGCCAGACCCTCCTACGTAGTTCCTCTTTTGGGTATGATTTGGGTTGGGCCCCCGCCCACCAATAGTGGTATATTAGGAATATATAAGGACCCTCATATAATTACGATTCCCTTTTCGGGTCACTATTAGTGAGTGGGGGCCCAACCTAAGGTGTGATATGATAATCAACTACCAAAAAAGCCATAACGGACCAACAAAAAGGAACTACACAGCAGCCCTTGGGTAGCCTATAAAGCACTTAGATTTGACTTTCTCGGCCTTCCTCGAAAACCAGGCACGGCAGCAAAGCTACTTTTTGTTCCCTACGATTCTCCGTACTTGCATGTATGAAATTCTGGAAAGCACTACGGTACACCCTCTGGCCCAATATGCGCATGCTGAACGACACTCCCCATGCCCTCTTTCGAATCACCCTTAACCATAAACCCTCAACCCCTAAAACCCTGAACCCTAAAACCAGCTTTCCGTTTATCCTGTGTGCGCAGCGGGGCAGGGATAAGTGGCGGGCAGAGTTCAGCTTTAAGAGCTTCTTAGGCTTAGGGTTTAGGGTTTCGCGGCGTTTGACATTGAACCGTACTTCCCCAAAGCCAGAGCCCTGGACACTAAGGTTGGTTCATTCCCCCTTACACTGACTGTCCGGAAACTGTTTAGGGTTTAGGGTTAGGAGAGGGGAATGACCCAACCCTAAAGCCCTACGCTAATGTAGAAGCCTCAAGAATCACCAACACTTTCCCCTCTCGCAATCTGTATATACTTAAGCTTTTATACTAAAAACACCCCATGCAGGATCTTACCCTAATCATAATTCAGGCCCCTACAGCAAGCCCTCAACTCCACAAGCAGCGAGACTGAGATTCCATAAGCCGAAGCCGGGCTCACTACGCTGTGCGTAGAGCTGCTGACGCCTACCTGAATCACTTCAGGGTGTAGTGTCTACCTGAACTTCAAAAGTAAGTCAGATAAGTGCAAAAGTGCAATCAAACATCACAGGGCTGTGATCTTTCCCACTTTGGGGCTTGAGGCAGGGTTTAGGGCAAGAGCTGGGAAATGTGACTGTTTTGCAGCAGGTCAATTGCCCATTTCAAGCAGGAGCAGCCTGCCCACTTTTGCGCACTCTAGTTTTCTGGCTCAAACTATGGCATCAAGTTCAGGGCAAGAATGAATTGGATTTAAATTTTGACTTGTATATATATATATGTATGTTATATTTTCCGCTTTGGAATTCAGCACGGCTTGGGTTTACAGGCTGTGAAATGGAGGAATTAATGCGAAGGCTTGATCAACGGCAGGAGTCAGATGCCATTCAGACCGCTACGCTTCAAGAATCATGAGTCTCGCATACATTCGCGGCTTGAAACATCGATGCGGAAAAAGACCCTTTGCGTTGAGACATCCTTTCACCAATCTTGAGGGATTGCAAGTGTTGGACAAACCTGTGAGCCAAATTGGATCTTCACTTCAAACATATAAACACATAGTGAGAACGAAAGCATTCAAAACCACCAAGCACGCGCCATACGCTGGGATATTTGGATGGTTCTATAATCTGATTTTAGCGTAAATGTGCACAAGTTTAAGCACTTTTCCTTCAAAGGATACTTCAATCAAGGATTATGAGCTAGCTCACGGCCATGTTCCCTGTAAGTGGCCTTTAGCCTTTGGCTTGCATTTTTTAAACTTTTGAACGCATCCTTGCACAAACTCTACGAATGCTTTGGCTAAAGCCCGATATGCGCAACCCGGACGCCCTCAAGTCCTGCACCATTCACCTCTCGTACGCCCACATGGAGCCCCTCTTTCACTTTAGAATTGGGCTTTAGGCTTGAGGGGAGGTTTCAACCTAAACCCAAGACGCCATCCAGGAACGCACAAAGTGCCCTCAGCCTCATTGCAAAGATGCGCAAGGACGTCTTGGTATCTCTTAGGAGCCCCAATATGTCGTGACATTTCAAAAGCTCTCGAAATCCTTACAAGTTCTGGCGTACACGCAATATAGTTCCCATAACGCTACTAGCGGAGGGGCTCCACGTTAGTTGAAGATCATTGTACACTCTAGACACGAATTGCACCATGGTGTACCAAGCGCTAATTTGAGTCTCCAACTTCATGCGGCCTGGTACCCCAGCGGAAGATTCGCTCTACACTGAGCCTGCGCCATCATAACTGATCCAACGCCTACTGCACTGAGAACTGCTTGTATTTCCAGCGTGCTCTCGCTACTCCTCACGTGAATCAACCGTAGACACCCGCAAACATTAAACTCCTAATTTGAAACAGAAAATCCTTTGATGCTCTCATCGCAAGCCCCCCAAAACCCTATACAACAACCTTCTAGACTCCGTAAAGCCCCTCAACCCCAAACCTCCCGAAAACTTATTTATTACACACCCAAAGCCTTTGGTCATTCCCTTCACAGATTCCCTTCACAGTTTTTGTCCTTATAAAAGCAATTTTTTTATTACGGGGCTATTATCATTCCTATCATCTCTTGTGGTAACAACTACTGTAAGGGGGGAATTCTATTTTCATTACGCTTTCCACCTGATTCTCCATTATTATCACAAAATCTAAACCCTAAACCATACGTATTTATATCTCTGAAATCCTTTTGAACAGACCATGATTCACCGCTAAACCCTGGGGTTCCGGACTCGTTTCGAGGCACAACCCACTGCCAGAGCTGCGGATGCAGCGCCCAAGCCCACGCTTAGGGCCTGAGACCGCGTGGAAATATGGGTGGTTGTCAAAATTACGGGCCCTTTTTGGATCCCTATTATAATACGGCACCTAATATTTAGGGTACCCAAAAGGGGACCATAATTTTGACAACCACCCATATACTGCTCAGGGACGAACTTGGGATTTAAGGCCTTCAGGGCCAAAGTTAAGGCCTAAGCCCTAAGAAAGGAAGGATAGCATCCAGGATCATCCAGGGGGTTATACAGGCTGATATAAGATTATATCTATTGTACGGAAAATGGGGGTTGGTGTGTTAGTAGAAATGAACAAAAGGAAAAGAAGACACAAACTGCTAACATATTGAAGGCAACATAGTGGCAACGGTGACAAACATGGAGTTCCGTATTAAGGTATAAGAGCATCGTGAAGTCCCACTCAAGGAATTTAGGGTTCAAGGGCCTCTCATCGCACAAGACTGAGAATCAATGCGCAGATGGCGCCACTCCACTCCCAAGGGTGTGTAGGTGCCGGCACATTCCGCGCCCGGCAATCCTTGCACGATCTTGTTAAAGATTCCTTCGAAACAGGGAAATCTCACACGTCCCACCCGCTGTGAAACATCACAAGCTTCTACCCAAACGTCTCCCTTTACGGTTTAGGGCTGGCGCCTTCCACTTTCCCTCAAGATCTTCGTCTTTGTTTTTACTTGCAAATGCTTAGGAAACGTTTTCTTGATGAGGGTGGTGGGAACGGCCTATGCCAGCCGTGTTGGGGCGATGAAAATTCCAGTCAGGCAATGGTATAGGGCAAGGGCCAGTATCGAAACCACCTTTGAGAAAAAACGGTTTCAGCTTCAGGGTTATGTATTGCAAATCAGGAGGTCCCGATAATGATTGAACCCAGGATTTGCCAAACCTTGCACCCGAAACCGCCGAAATCCTCATTTCAAAAGCCTGACTCCAATAAGGAAAGACTCTTCAAAAAATACCCGAAAATCATACTTTGGTTTCCTGGGAAAACCTTCCCAAAAAACAGGCTCCTGTAAGCGCAACTCCGGTTTAGGGCTGTGCTTTCGGCGTAGAATCGTAGACCTTTGAATAACAGAAAGTATCCGACACATCAAACCGCGTACCATGTCTCCCTGGCCCTCCAAATAAGGCTTCGGGCTCATGTGAGGCCAGGGCTTCACCGTTGATGCCGTTCAAGTGTGGGACTGACAATTCGAAGTTCTAGGGCTGGGGAACCTATCACACACTCGTATATTCAAAGCAATCATCTGGCAAGTCCTAACAAAGTGAGCAATGCAAAAATCTAGGGTTATGACTTAAGGCTTAATGTTTCTCAGGATAGGAAACGCTGTACCCCGAAACAGTTGATCTCTTTGATATTCGCAAGAAAGTTGTCCCAAAACCCTCAAGCCCAAGTCCCAAACCTGAGAAACAAACAGCCCCAGCATGATAATTGACAATCATGTGCAGAAAAAACTGTGTCTATACCCGCATACGGATGATGCCGCTGGTCAGTTAAGAACCGCTATCAACCTGAATTTGCTGAGCGACGTCTGGGACGCCGGCGTTGCTGCTAGTTGCCCTGGCTGCCGTCTGTGTCGAAGAAACCTGCTGGCAAGGGGGTTCTCCAAATCTTTGGCCCATAGTGTTGGCCAGCCCCCCTGCTGCCCCCCTTCCCCCAGTAGACGATGCCAAACGATTGCCAATTGCATACCGAACCACACCGTATACCGGAGTTATACTACACATACAATGAACATACACTTCACTTACCTGCGGCTAGCATGCGCCTGACATACAGATTGGAATATAATCCAGATATGCCAGGCTAAATGACAAGCCGTCTCCCGGCGCATTCAAGTGTAAAGCACAATATTACTTTCCGTTTCCACGTCATTGACCATGTGATGCTCCACTACAAGCTACACCCTAGTCCTAGACAGTACATACAAACCCCCACAGAACCTGTATACATCCTGTTACATAAATCCCCATCTGTCCCTGAGCCCTTAGCCATAAACTGTTGACGGAGCCTCTACGGCCCTAGTAGCGCGGAGGCTCTTCGTCTGCGCCGTGGGCGCCACAAACGCTGTGCTGCACAGGGCTGCTGCACCTTCACGAAAGCAAATGGAGGAAATCTTGCACCGCCTTATAAACACTAAACTCCCAATAGTTGATAATTCGAAGATGGTGCGGATATTTCTCAAGATCGAACCTTATCACCCATGCGAAATGTGAGGTTGGGTGACTAAGCCCCTCATCTATGAACAAGTTCGATTCACAAAACACATGTTGTTCAGAAGAATTATTTTGCGCGAATGACTCCAACATGTTTTAATTTCGCAAGATGGCTTAAGCCCTCTTGCAGGGTCGAGATCCATGATTATGTTTAACGTACTGTCCATTTGGAAATTATAAGTTCTGAGGCCACAAAAAGGCCTCAGGAGATACCTTCCCCTAATACAAAAGGTGGGGGATAGGGCAAGCCACTGAGAAAACAGTTGTAAGTTCCAAACCCATGACATATGATGAAAAACTTGCCAAATACTTATAGTAACAAAAAAGAGCAACGGACGCAATAATGTTTATACCAGCAAAGTAGCACTATAGTCATAAAAATACGAGTTATATACTACGCGCAATACGGAAATAATGCGATCAATCTTCTGCGTGTAGTCATCTATTTCTTTCTTGCTTGTTGCTTTTATTCTTTTCCGTTTTCCTGCCGTTCTTTATTATGCTTCATATTGCTGCTATCTGTATGTACTATGTACTTATTTCTTTCTTTCTCGCTGGCTGTCTGTCTCGGCAATCATGTGCAAGTTTCCATAAATGGCGGGACCCCAAAATAAAGCCCAAAGTACTACAACTCTGGCAATGGGGACCGCCACAATGAGTCACTGGCCCTAAGAAAAACCCTACATCCAAGCCCTATACCCTACAACTTAAACCCCAAAGCCTTTATAAGCTCCAAACCCATGACATATGATGAAAAACTTGCCAAATACTGATAGTAACAAAAAAGAGCAACGGACGCAATAATGTTTATACCAGCAAAGTAGCACTATAGTCATAAAAATACGAGTTATATACTACGCGCAATACGGAAATAATGCGATCAATCTTCTGCGTGTAGTCATCTATTTCTTTCTTGCTTGTTGCTTTTATTCATTTCTGCTTTCCTGTCGTTCTTTATTATGCTTCATATTGCTGCTATCTGTATGTACTATGTACTTATTTCTTTCTTTCTCGCTGGCTGTCTGTCTCGGCAATCATGTGCAAGTTTCCATAAATGGTGGGACCCCATAATAAAACCCAATGTACTACAACTCTGGCAATGGGGACTGCCACAATGAGTCACCGGCTCGCAGAAGAACCCTACATCCAAGCCCTATACCCTACAACTTAAACCCCAAAGCCTTTATAAGCTCCAAACGCATGACATATGATGAAAAACTTGCCAAATACGTATAGTAACAAAACAGAGCGACGGACGCAATAATGTTTATACCAGCAAAGTAGCACTAGTCATAAAAAAAGAGTTATATACTACGCGCAATACGAAAACAATGCAATCAATCTTCTGCATGTAGTTGTTTCTTTCTTTCTTGCTTGTGTTTTATTCATTTCTGCTTTCCTGTCGTTCTTTATTATGCTTCATATGATTGCTATGTGTATGTACTATGTACTTATTTCTTTCTTTCTCGCTGGCTGTCTGTCTGTCTGTTTGTCTGTCTGTCTGTCTGCCTGTCTGTCTTGATTGCTTACCTTGTTGCTCTCGCTCTTTCGTACTTCTTCCTATGTCTCTTTCTTTCTCTATGCCTTTCTGCCCCGCTCCCCTACCGCACACCAGCTCTTCTGTCCTTTTTTCATGGCCTGCCTCTACGGAACAAAGGCCCATCGCGCCAGAGAAAAAGGGCACCCCAAAATGGGCTTTCATTAGCAGTGCGTTCTTGACAGTGAGAGTCCAAGGGGGCAAGCCAATATCCCGTTGTTGAACCCTAAGACGTAAGAACTCTCTCGAGCCCAGCCCTCAGGCTTTCTGATTCAAGTTTTAGTGCACCTCAGCCCCCCTCAAACCCTGGGCGGTTTCCTTGATCTCTTCAACCCTGACAAAGAGGTCTGATCTTGGATGTTCCGTAGGAGAGCTCGGGGGCTTCATATTGGAATCGTGCACGAGCCCATGCAGTTTCTTCGGGGAAGTCTTGTTTGAGACTGCGGCTGTAGTCACCGCACCTACAAAATTGACTGGATCCGGTAGCATCAACCTAATTCATATATCGCCATCAATGCTTGTGCCTTCACTGACAGCAACCAATATCATCACCAGGCTTCAGGGTTAAAGCCATGGGCCTTGGAAAAATAGGGGGCCTTTACCCTGGGATCCTTACATGCCTACTATATACCCTTTCTGTACGCCTGAGGGTCCCCAGAATCCCCCGAAAAGGGCCAAGGGCCCGCGCTACAGGCCCATACTTCAAGGTGGTATGCCCAGACAGGTCTGTTGCTTATGATTCCGTCATGCACAAGCCCGAAATCTTGGTGCCTGTACAAAGGCAGAACCCAAAAATGTCGACGCATCACAGATGCGAGACAAGGTTCATTCAACCGTGACATTGCTGCATACGCCCTGTACGACCCCTACAAAATCTGAACATCATGCCTGCACGTGTCTCTACGAAACTGTGAACCCCAACTCCTGAAAGATTGGCCCCCAAATCTGATGATGCAGTATCATGGCATTCCACAGCCCCAGTCACTTCTACTCTAGGTTCTTCAGTAACCCTTTAATGACAAGGGTACCCTTTTTCCTAATGTTTTGCTTAAATTGGGAGACCCCATAATACAAAGGGGAAAAGGGTGCCAGTGGGTAGTTTGTACTTGTTCGCGCCACTACATTCCCTGTTCTCTTGGTTCCCGCCTGCGGCGCCCAAAGCGACGGTCAAGGTGCGTCCCGTAGAAGCCATCTGCGAAAGGAAGTTATTATCAGTACTATTACTGTTATCACTACCAAAATTACTATTATTAGTAGTACCATTTCTATTCTTGCTATTATGATTACTTTCGTGTTTGTCAGAGTTTAGTGGGATTGGATCCCAGCAAATCTTGGTCAGCAAGGGCAATCCCATTCCTGGAGGGCTGCCCATCTTCAGTTTTCAGTGCCGCAAGGTTTCGGGTTCAGGGTGTAGGGGTTTAGGGTTTAGACCTCGTAAACGAATCTCAGACCATGGGCCGTAAAGGCCTAAATCCTAAAGAGTTAGATCCAGCGAAGAAAGCCTCCCCAGAAATCCAGAGCCTGCGTATCAATTCCAGACCCTGAATCCTGAAACTGTACACCCCAGAAAAAAGTATTGCATATTGGATAATTGCTTTACTGTTGCAATACACCAATCCTAACGCCGTGAATTCTGAAAACCCAAACCCTCAAGTTCAAGCCCCTCTCTGGGCTCTACACAACCAGAAGTTATAACCCCTTGACTCCAAGCCCCCCGAAACTTGAACTCTGCACAAAACTCTTTATCCTCCCCCAAAACTAACACACAATTCCCGCATCATCACCCATCTTTTTGAAATTAGCCTTGGACGAAGTTGGGGCCTGAATTCTAAGTTTGGTAACCTGACATGGACCCTAAACCGCGGAGGCCCTAGAGCCTAAGGCCCCTGAACCCTGCAGGCCCTAAACCCAACTCTGGGCGGCCCGGCGGAAGCAAAAAGAGGCAGTGGGAAAAAATCGGTGCAAAGTTTTTGTGTTGGGACGGCCCGAATCCTTGGCGGCAGGGATCTTTACGAAGCTCTAGTCGTGTTTTGGAAGAAATCTGGGTCCCTTGATCAGGTCAGGTTTGGCAGGTTTATGGGTGAGGTTTGGTTTTGGGGGGCTTTACACTTTTGGAAAGCTGAATAATTGCCGACTGACGCACTATACCCGAGAACCCATGCAGAATTCAGCATGCAAGGCTTGACAAAGCTTGCGTACAATGTTATCAGCAAAGAAAGTAAAGTCAAACATGGAAGGCAAACTACTTGTACAACGAGCTGTGAGGTTCATGTTGTTTTATATGCGGTGAAGGGTAAAACCTTGAAATTGACCGCGACCCAAGAGCGGGTAACTGACGACGAGCCCACTGAGAGTGAAGGCAATTCAGTGGCTGGTCTTCATTCGGATCCATGTCAAAGGCCTTTCTATGACATGGCTCCCACTATGTAAACAACTAGGTAATTGGGTTAACGTGTAACCAGGAAAAAGGAAGCTTGTTGTGGGTACAGCCCCACACCTTATATAGTGTTAAACCACTACGCACAATCCGAACCCCCTAAAATCCACCATCCATTCACTGTGTTCTACGGTCCTACAGTAAAGGCTTTGGAATTGAAGCCCGAGTCTGAGTGAACAAAAGTTGCAGTGCGTAGTTGCCGACAATCACGCCGCACATGACGGCTCATCTGGACCCCTTATTATCATAAGAGTATGATGTAATATGAGATAGTATAATCCTCTTCTAAGGCTAGTTAGCTGAGTACTACACACCCGAAACTTTCCTCAACCCCAAAGCCTAAACGCTGTGACAAATTAGGCTGTTTCTCACCACATGGCTTCCTGACGACTGGGAGCCCCGGCCCGAAAAAAGCTTTGCACTGCTTCCAGGCTTGAGGCAAGCGGCGACAAGTGCGCAGGCTGGCATACTGTAGGGGCTTGGATTAGGGTTCTATGGGTTGTTCTCAAAAATATGGGCCCCCTTTGCTTGTAGATCTTATTATGGCACCTAATATTTAAGGGTACGAAAACAGGCTTAAATTAGGGTTGCGTAAGGATTATGGGGATACCTAACGAAAGGTTTAGGGATGTTACTCCACTAAAGTGGAACATGAAATGGAAAGTGGTCGGGATAGGATACAGGAGTTTCTAGGGATAGGGTTACGGGCCAGGACAGCTACTCTAATGCAGCTTAGGATGGGCAATTATGTAGGTCCCGGTATCTAAACCTAAACCCTAAAAAGTAGTTTCTAATATTATAGTATTTGGGCCCTAAAACCTTATTATTTGAGTCCTTGGACCCTTAGGGCTTTCCATTTTCCCAATATGACCCCGGCATATCCCTACCGGCTCGGGACTTTTGAGGTGCAAAGACAAGTCTAGGTTAGGTGGACCCCCCACCCAGTAATAGTGACTATAAGGGATAATAGGGATTATATGCCTTATATTCTTATTATACCACTATTACAGGGTGGGGGGTCCTCCTAAAGTCTAGGCATGTCGCATCGGCTCCAGACTCTCTTTTTCATCTTCTCGTATTGGGGTTATGTAGTTATAATGGAAAATGGAAACTACAGGGATTATAGGGGTTCTATAGGGGGTTTATAGGGATAATATAGGGGTTATATAGGGATAGGGAAAAAATGGAAACCTACTATAATCAGTTATTTAGGGTTAAGGGTGTAGGGCTGGGGTTATATAGGGAGAATGGAACAGAAAAATGAAACTACTATAGTATATTGGAGTTACTATAAAATGTACTACCTGTATCTCTGATAGTGTATCAAACCGAAACATACGCAACAACACGAAAAAACAGCCCGCTCTGATCTGTACTGGCTTGCGCAATCTTCTTCATTTGCATACTTGATGTTCATATATTTCATGTAAATAGTTCAAAAATCCTTTGTTGCGACAAATTAGTGCAACACTCACTGGCACGAGTTCACGAGTTGGAGTGCCACACAAACTCACCATTCCCGTTGTCATCCCTTTTCACAATCTTGAAGATTGCATTTGAACTCCGAGAAACGGACAGCGCAAGTGGTGATATGTGAGGCCACAGTATTGATGGGCTGTGTTAAATCAAAGCTTAAGGCACAAGAGAACCTTTTGTATTTACGATGCGCATCGTCACACTTCTACCCAGGTGACATTCAAATCTGGTTTTACAGTGACCACTTGAGTATTCTATTTGGGGATACTATGGTACCCATTATAGAATAATATTGTATCCTACTTTAGGGGTATAGTAATTCTCTCACTAGGTTCAACCACCAAAAAACACGACTCACTTGTCCATCGCCTTCCTGTTGCGATACTTGCTGTTGACACTGCAAGCCCAACGGCGCGTAACCTATGTGACATGCTTGCCGTTGCCTTTCTTGCGATGCTTCCTAAAACGCATCCCTCAGAAAAAAACTATGGCGCTCTAAAACACGCGTGGAAACGTATAAGCTCATATATATATATATACAGCGAGAGATGGATCTCTTTGATTTGGCGGCAAACCAAACATGTTTGACTCTCTACAAGCTGAAGCTTGTCTTGTATATGCCCATGAAAAACATAGCTTCTACGTGGGAATCTGATCTTAGTCACCCTGTACTAGGAACCCCAAAATGGACCATACTTAGACTTTTGACAACACCTCATATCCCTGCTGAAATCTGACCCAAAACTTCGTACGGTGTTTGTTTTTTAGCTGCTGAGCTACTGCAGGTCTGGTCCTACAGCGGCCTTTGAAGTCGCTGGACCTCAGGTTTTGGAGCATCAAGAAGGATGGGAATCAACGCAGTATTGAGGGCATTTGGGTTTCAGGGTAGGGTGTGGGAGTTCGCATGTTCTGAAGTTCAAAGTTCAGCAAGCAAACCACTCAATGTTCACAAGGTACCTGAGGCATGTGCTGGGAGGTCCTGTACAAGCACGGCTGCACTCACCAAAAGCCTGCCAATGCGACGTCAATGGCAGCACTTTTCGAGTGGTATGGGAAAGGTAGCATTTACGAACCGAACTTCGGATTCACAACCCTTCAGCATTGAAAGGCTTCCAAATTGTGCCAAAAAAGTTTGGAGGATGGACATGCGCGCCCCAAAAGAAATTCCACGTCCGCCCCAGAAGTACAAAGATTATCTATTCAATAACGAAGGGCCAGTCTGTCGCCCAGCCTTGTCAACACAGGTCTGTGCTCATACACGGGGTTATCGACCCGGTGAACGCCAACGCGTAGGAGGGATCCAGTGAGCTTTGTCGTATGCGAGCCATGCACCGTACGATGCAAATCTTTCTGGGACGTAAGAACGTTTGTGCGGCAAATGCGGGTGAACAATGAGGCGCGCATCTCCATAGTGTTCCCAAATGCGCCGTCTCTCTTATGACCCGCTAGCTTCTGTAAGAGGTATGTACACAATGTGCCTTTGATCCTTGCAAGTTTCCCTACCGAACCGCAGTAGCATGTGCCGAAGACAAGGAACTAGGCTCCAGAATTTCTGGGCCTACAAACTCGCCATCCCTCAATTTTCGCATGTCATTGCCACGGAGGAATTTCACATGGGAAGCTACATGCACAGAAACAACGTCTGTGGACCTAAGCTGTCAAGACCATGCTGCATCGCAAGTGGGCCTTCAAATCCCCACGTCGCTGGTCATTTGGTTCTCGAGATTCCTGCGCAAGAAGACTGCGTCATCATGTGTCAACACACGTCATAATTTTCATTTGTTGTCTGGGCTTCTGGTCGTTGGCCGATAATAATACGTACGTCCATATCACTCCAAAGCAATGGCACGAATACACTCCGCCGTACAACCGGTACAAGTACGTACCATCAATGACCGTTATCATGGTCCGTCCAAACCCTGAACCACGATGCCTTTGAAAATTCCAGGCTAGCACAAAAATGAATCTGATTTGTGTTGCCTGAGGTTCTTGCTGAGCTGCTTTCTGGGCATAGAAAATCATTGCAAAATTTGGCCGGTATATGCGTGATGTCCCACACTGGATTGGGATGCTCAAGGAATGCCACGCTTCTGCACAATGCTGGAGGGTTTGCGTCCTGCCGATTTAACGTTCGGAGTGCTTGTGCACTAGTGTGCTACATGTGGTCTCGCGTGGGGTCCTTTAATGTTATAAGCAACTGTGACTGAGGCCATTGGCTTCTGGAGAACAGTGTGCCAACTTGCTTATGAAGTGGCCATGGAAAGTTCGAAAGCAATCCCTTGTACCTCCATGTCTAAATACACGGACAGTCCAGGGCAAGGAATTGCCAGACATGTTGTGTAACCGAGGGAGCTGTCCAACCCTTGGCCAGCAGTCTTGCTAGCGGCCAGTGCAACCTCTGGCGAACCTGTGAAACATGGCCATTGTGAAGGACGCAACCAATCGAAAATGACCCGCGCCTGACTTTTTCTCCGAACCGAACCGGAAAAAAAAACAATTTTCCCACAAGCACCTGCCTTGAATATTAATGCACAACTACCCCCAAAACCTCGCCTTAGCTTTTGCAACCAAAAGCTTCAACTCGAACTACCTAAACACACCAAAAGCCCTGGAGTCCGGCGGACGTTATAACAACCCAAGGTCCGTATGGAAGTCGACGCCAGCTCAAAGCTCAGCCTCCTTGCATGGAGTGGGGGTTTTGTGTCAGCTTTCGATCCTGGGGGGCCTGATTATTATTCTTATTATTATTCTTATGATTATTATTATATACATATTATTATGATCATTACAACTTGTATTACTACTCTCATTTTTACTACTAGTATTACTATTACTCCTCCTCAGGTGCTTGGCAGAAGGCTTGGGATGTGAGGTGTGAGGTCTATGGTTTTTAAATTAAGTTACCATAATGGGCATATATATAATAAATAATAAGGTTTCCCCCAAAAAATAACTTAATTTGAGTTCCTTAACAGCAACCCATTTTATGTGGGTGTATTTTCGTTTGACAGCCACGCGCAACTTCTCCGCGCTGCGACCCTTAACCTTGAGCACAATATTTCACCTGCAATAAACACAGCTCTGTGCCTACTAGCGGGCAGCATCTGCCATAAAAGATGCATCAACAAAGCGACTTGCAAGCAAGGCTCCACAGCAAATGATGACTTCTGAGCATCCGATTGCGCATTCTTGGAAAATGTATGCAACTCCTGATCCTTGCCTGCAACTTGGGTGACAAGCTCGCTGCAATCCAAACTCCACCAAGAGCCTTTGTACAGAAACCTCATGAATGGAAACAATCATTTTTTGAACCTTGAAGGCCAAAGCATCTGGATTCCATCCCCTAGATTTTTTGGGCTCAGAGTGTTATCTGGGCTTGCGGATGTAGGGCTTGGAGGGGGGATTGGATGGCGTAGTCGTTGTCTTCAAGCCTCACATTGAACGGGCATGAAAGGGCATTGTTTCTTTGTCAACTTATTGTGGAGCGTGCCTTTGCCAATGTAGAAGGCAATGTTTAAGCTGCAAGGTTGAGTATGCAATCGCAGCTGCTATAGCCAAACATCCCACGTAGTCAACAATCAAGGCGTACCAAAACAAAAACACCTTCACTATCCAAAACTATAGTCATGCTAGGGATGCGAGTCGGAATCACCCGCAAGTTATTCTAGAGGAAAAAAATATTGCTCCACCGAATACAGCAGTACACCGGATCCGTCAGAAACCCTCTAACACACCCAAACAACTGGCGACAAACCCACTAGGAAAGCGCCTGGTAAGACACTCTCAGAATGATACTTGGGGTGAAAGGCTTGGGATAAACAACTGCTCAAACAAACTTACCACAATTAGGTTTAGAAGGTGCAATTGCCCGGGCCAGATTTGAAGGTAGATGTGAGGCTTATTTCTGCAGCGAAGGAAGGCAACTCCATGCCCGACAACAGAAACCCATCACGATCAAGATCTCCCGGCCTCTGCTCGCAAAGGAGAAGCAGTGTAGTTGGCCCAGTCACCCCAAGCACTGCCAGTGAGGCCGTCCTATCGAAGGAACACTACAGCGACACCGCAACAGAGAACATCTAAGAACTAACATGCTGAAAGGAAACATGCTATGCAATTTTGGATGTGCAAGGTTGACATGATAGTTTTAGTCTACTTATGCCACTCTGTGTACGCCTGGAAGAACATGCCGATAATGGCCATCAT
>CAJNIZ010002948.1:0-22304 GCA_905231905.1 Symbiodinium pilosum | reverse complement strand
GAAAAAAAATACGGTTTAGGGTTGCTTATAGCCCTAAGGATCGGGCCCCCCCAAACAACTTTTCCCGAACTTGATTAGGGGCCCCCCGTTTATTTTGATCCGGACTTGTTTGGGGGGGGGGGTTTATAATCAGAACCCCCCATTAGGGTTTAGGGCTTAGGTTTAGGCTTTAGGGTTTACGGTTTAGGTGCGCAGGCTCATAGGAGCCCATCCCGCTTGCCATGAGAACTCTCCGATGTCTTTGTGCGTGGCTTCGGTGGGAGATCCTTCCGCAATGTTGCCCTAAGGGTCCACATCCCAAACATGTGCCCTTCAAAGCCCTCAACACCCAATCCCAAAGCCCCGAAACCCCAAACCCTACCTCGCAGGGCCCTCCCCAATCCCAAATCCCTAAAACCTGAACTCTCTACATTCCTATATAGGGTTTAGACTTTAGACTTCAGGGTTCAGGGGTTAACCCCTTTGAAGGTACAGTTCCTCCAAAACCCAACCTTTCGCACTTATGCCTCCTCAGCCACCTCGGGGCGAAAGAAGCCAGCAGACTCCCACCAACCTAATTGACTCAGGTTTACTAGAGCCTAGAGTTTAGGGATTAGGGTTTAGGGTTGGAGGGTCATGGGGACTTGTTATGTAGGTTAATAAGAGGGATCGTTGGGGTTATTTTATGGCTTATAGGGCTTATTAACCTACTCACCAAGTCCCCATGACAGTCCAACCAGGGCTTGGGGTTCAGGATTTAGCGGTTGGGGTTGGGGGTTTAGGGTTTCGGGTTTGGGGTCTAGGTTTAGGGCTTAGGTTTTACGCTAGGGTTTGGGTTTTGGGGTTCGAAGTTTAGGGCTTGGGGGATAGGGTTTGAATTAGGGTTTGGGGTCTGGGGTTTAGGGATGAGGGTTTTCTGTAGAGATACCAGGTCCCTTTAACGGAGTGATAGGGACTAAGCAGATCCTTTGAAGCATTCTACAGGGTATATTTGGGCTGAGGGTTTGAAATTTTCAGGTAAGGATACATAGGGACATCGGGCTTAGGGTTTACACATATTAGGTGGAGGTGAGTACCTGCACATGAGCCACTTATATACCATCCATATAGAAGCTATGTAAGGAAACTACCCGCCTGGTATTTCTGTAGATCTGTCAGGGTTGGGGGATGATTCGGCTGATGCTAAGACTCCAGCATGACTTTAAGGGTTTGGGGTTTGATTAGGGTATATGCTGGGAAATTTGCTGTTCTAGGATACCAAAGTCATGCAGCAATTTAGATATCAACAGTTGGAGTTTTGGACTTTGCAGTAGAAAGTAGAACTTACACTCTAAAACAACACCTTGCCAGAAGAAATCAATGATGGCAATGGCTTTCAAGTACTCATACCGCAACTGGTTTGCGCCCGAAACCCTAAACCCTAAACCCCTAGACTGTCACGTGCCATCCTAGGCCTCCCGGTTGTAGGTCATGCCACCATAAGTCTCGAGATGGAAGATTTGGCAGAACTCACCCTGTTTAGGGTTTTGGGCTTGGCTTTAGGGTTTAGGGGTGTAGGGTTTAGGGGTGTAGGGTGTAGGGGTTTAGGGTTTAGGGGTTTAGGGGTTAGGGTTTAGGGGTTTTGGGGTAAGGGTTTAGGGGTTTAGGGCTTAGGGTTTAGGGTGAGACGAAATTTTGTAGGGCGGAGGCCGCTCTTATGCTGAAGCAGGCCAAACAAGGGCAGGCCTGTCGCACCCCCCTAAGCCAAAACCAAATGACACTACCTAGAGCCCCAAAGTATGTAGAATAATGGCCTTTTGGGCTATATCTAGGGGTTTGGGGCCATTATTTCACCTACATTTGGGGTCCAGGTAGACCCTGAAGCCTCAAGTCCTAAACCCTAAATCTTCAACCCTGAACCCTTTTGGCCTCGAATTTAGAGCGCAAGCGCAAAACTCCATGGAGTTTGTGGGAACCTAATAAAATAATACTTCTGGGTTAGGTAGTTGGAGGGATAGGGTTTAGCGTGTAACGTTTATATGAGAGAGCCCCTGTTCAAAGGGTTACAGGGGAGGGTTCAGCAAATAGGGTTAAGGCATAGAGTTGTTTAGGTTTGGGTTCAGGTCGTAATCAAGGAGCATGACGAACCCAAACCCAAAACCCTAAACATTTTCATGGTTTAGAATTTGGGTTTTAGATAAGGTCTAAGGCCCACAACAAGGTGCCTTCAACCCGGGGCTATCTCTTGGCATCCTCAAACGGGTTTAGGGTCTATAATTAAGGGTTTAGGGTTTAAGGTTTAGGGTCTAGCGTGTCTGTATCCTCGAAGTAAGTTACTGCCATGTTCTTGTGACAGCGGATGCCACCTTTTGGGAGAGAAAGCCCCGCAGGAAAACAGCTTGGCATTTTGTAGCCTCCAAGAAACAGAACCCTCCACCCTAAACCCCTAAGGGTTTAGAGTTTGAAATTTAGGGTGTAGCTTTTAGGATTTGGGATTCAGGAATATTTAGCCCATAGGATTTAGGGTTGCTTCAGGGTTTAGGATTTAGTGTTTAGGATTTAGGATCGACCTAGAAAGCCAGTTACCCATAATTATGGGCAACCTTTCCCTAATTTCCGAATACTTTGGGATGAAGTAGCCCATTATTATGGGTAACTAGGCTTTCTAGGTAGGAACAAGTGGGCATCTTAGGGAATTCCGCCGCTGGCCGGGGATGGGCCATCCGTTGGATGTAGTAGAAAGCATCTTTTAGGTGGACCGCCCCCCAGTAATAGTGACCATAGGGGATAATAGGGATTATATTAGGGTCCTCTTTTATTCCTATTATACCACTATTACAGCGTGGGGGGTCCTGATAAGGCATCTTGAAGAACAAGCTGCACAAGAAAAGGGTTTAGGGTTTAGGGTTTGCAGTTTAGGGTTTAGGCCCTAGGGTTTAGGGTTTAGAGTCTAGGGTTTGGGGTTCAGGGTAGGCTCTAGGGGTTGAGGGTTAAGGGTTTTGGGGGTGCTTAGGGTCTTAGGATCTTAGGGATTTAGGTCGCAATCTAGGGCATAAGGCTTAGGGTTCAGGGAGCAAATCTCACGTCCGTATGGGTTTTGTAAGGACTATACAAGGGTTGGGGCTTAGGGTTTAGGATTTAGGGTTTGGGTATTCTACAAATGTTATATGGAGACATCAAGTACCCCAACTGTGGAGAATCCCCCAAATTCAAAGTCTCCTATTGGCGCCAACAGTGCGAAGCTGCTGGCGCTATTTGTACAGAGGGCGTATATGAAACTGATGGCTGCAAAACGAATTTGGAATGTTGCAGTAGGGACGTCCCCTAAGCCCCGAACGAAGTCCTGTATGATAGTGGTTTACTAAGGTAGGGACCTTGAACTCTAAGGGATTTGGAACCCCAGTAGAAATTAGAATTTCAGCTAAATATTAGGATTCTAGGTAACAAAAATTCAAAAATATGTTCAGGAACCTTGTAGTGAACATTAAACTAAGTCCTGGACGATAGAGGTCTTCCTCCACCGCGGAGTATTCGTATCTCCCCGGCATGGACCTGGGAAGCACAGAGGATGAAGGGAGTGGCGTGAGGCTGTGAGGTTGGCAGTGAAGGGTTCAGGATTTAAGGTTCAGGGCTGTAGGGTGTAGGGTTTAGGGTTCAGGGCTGGAATAAACCCTAAACCCTAAACCCCAAACCCTAAACCCTAAACCCGATTTCAGTTTGGGACCTTTTGGCCTTTGGACCCTTCGTGGTTCTCAGGACCCAAATGTCAGATGCAGTGTGCATGGACATGCAGGCCTCAACTGAGCTCCGCATCTAAGCAGCAGCTCAGTTTAGGGTTTAGGGTTTAGGGTTTAGAGCTCAAGATTACTGTGATCCCAGGAAAATTTGGCATCCCTTCTTAGTAGCAACTAGCTTCATAAATGTAGGGTTTAGGGAGTTTAGGGTTTAGGGTTATCCCAACAATTCGGCGAAAGGGGTTTACTGGGCTACGCCCTGCCTTTTGCTTTGGGGGCCTTGTTTGGTTGGGGCAGCATGTTTAAACCGCTGAGAATCGGCAAGCTTCCTGCTTGTGAGTTGGCATAGGAGGACTGGATCTCCGATCTCGATAGAACCCTAAACCCTAAACCCCCAAACATGGCTATTTCCGTGATTTGTGTTAAGTTCCTCCATTCCTTGGCACCCTTCTGCAAACATTATCCAATTATCCTTCATTCCTGAAAGATGATGGCTAAAGGATTTGCGCGCGAAGAGAGAGCTAACTTGCACTTCAGACCCTCTCTGAGGAGGCTAGGTAGAAGCAATGTAAACCAACGCATGTGACAGGCTTCAGCAAACTAGCAATAAACAAAAGGCATGTTTTTTGGCACAAACTGGCTTCCTAGGAAGCAAAAAGCAGAAGAGAGGCCTGATTACTGCAGATGCCCGTTCAATTAAAGAAATAAGGAAGGTTCTTATCGTGAGGTGGCGGTTTTCTTTGTACCCTCCCTACACCATGGGTTGTAGCCCTTATATTTAGGGTAGTTGAGACCCAAATGCTTCTAGAATCCTGAAAAGCGAAGCTGATAGCCTAAACCTTCTCATCATCCTCATGCAGAGGAACCCCTAAACCCTAAACATCTCAACCCCCAACACCTGACTGCTCGCAGGCTATTTAAGGGTTCGGGAACCTACCTAATAAGGGCTACAAGAATGTCATAATGTGCCGCCGAAGGAGACATAGTACATTACCTAGCCCCAGGGCCCCTGAAAGATGGACCTCAACCTCTCAACATTAAATAGATAGAGTATGGGTGATATGGGATCTTCTTGTATAATTCCTAAAGACACAATTTATCTACTTAAGGGGGGCTATAAACTAAACAACCCTAAAACCCTAAAGCTCTAAACCCAGAAGCCCTAAACTCCAAAACCCTTAAACTTTGACTAAAGCTAGGTTAACCCAAGTCTCTCAAGATAAACCCCCCAAGCCAGGAACCTAAAGCCAACTGCCCTGGATCCACAAACCCCCAAACCCTAAAACCCTAAACCCTGAACCCTAAATCTTACATCCTAAAACCTTAAATCCTAAATCCTAAACCCCTCAACCCTAAAACCGCATCCTAAACCCTAAAGCCTGAACCCTAAATCCTAAACCACATCTAGGCGAGCAGCCCGTTGACCACGGACGTAGGGCATGAAGAGGAACTTGCAGCGGCCTCCGGGCTCAGGGCTTAGGGTTTAGATTTGAGAGTCAAGGGTTTAGGGTTCAGGGATGAGGGTTTAGGTGGAAAATAGAAGGAAACTACTATGCGAGTTAGGTTTAAGGTTTGTGTCCTAAGCTGCCTCTCCCCCTTACTGGCCTTACATGGACTCGTAAGCAGTCACTATGTCCCTCGACCTCTAAGCCCCGAACCCCAAACCATAAATCCTGAAACCTGTACAGCATGTAAATCCTGAAGCCCCAAGCCCCAACCTCAAACTCCCAAACCCTCAACCCCCCAAAGCCTATACATAGGCCTAATCCCCCCAAAGCCTAAATTGCTCCTAAGTACCATGATCCTCGTTGCAGAGCCCCGGTTCCTGATTTAGGGTCCATCTTAGGGGTACATTTGAAAGGAGGATAGATGAAATTATATACGGGTATTTAGTGTTCAGAGTTTGGGGATATATGGGATTGTATAGGGGTATTGAGGGTTTAGGGTTGACGCTTGTTCTAGTCCCTACATGAGCACCTAAAGTACGGCGGTCTACCATTCTCGTGTCCATTCCTTCATTACCGACCTAGCCCCCTATACCCTACACCCCTCTTTGAGGATACCCAACTTTATGTCTGCTATAGATACAAAACCAGGTACCCTGAAAAGGGGTAGGGTATAGAGGTCTAGGTACACCCTTGACCCTAAAGAGTGAAACCTAGACTAGCAACAAGCAACCTTATAGGTCGCACTGCACGCTCGCAACCTTTTCTGCTGTGCGCTGCTTGGGGGGGTCGTCCAAGCGCGGCTTAGAGGTACCTTGGCTGCTGCAGGGTAAAGGGTTAGGGGGCTTACACTTCCCCGAACAACCACTGAAGCTGGTGGAATCCCCTTCTCAAAGGACATTCGACGTTCTAAGCCCTTTTTCTGGCTTCCATATTCGTATGAGGATTTAAGGGTTTGTGTGTCAGTGTTTAAGGTGCGGGGCTTGCAGTTTAGGGGTTGTTGGAGCTTGATTCAGGCCGAGGGCGGTGGCTTTGGTTGTTCATGGTTTAGGGAATTTCACCAAGGGCTCTTTTCACCCTCTACCGTAAAACCTAAGTCCCAAACCCTAATTCACTGTGGGGTCTTGTTGGCACTACAAAGAAACTCCAGGGTCCAGGGGTTTAGGGTTTAGGGTTCAGGGTTTAGGGTTTACGTAGGGTCTTAGGCTTCCAATTTTGGGGCTTCAGAACTCAGTGAAACCGATCTTCAGATCCAGTCTATACTGACCTCAAAAATCCAACACCCTAGAAGCCTATAAAGATTCCCTAAGAGTCCCCATGTGCTTAGTGATTGAGTACTTTGGAATTTGGTACTTGCAACTTTAGTACAGCTCTGTGGAAGAATATGATTATTGGGTACGTGGACCCGCTGGGATTTTGTCTTCTTCAACAGATATATGAGCCATAGTCTAAACTCCTAGTATCCCCCTTAATAACCCCTATAGCAGTGCCCTATACAATCCACTATATATCCTCCCTTTAAGAAGTTTAGGCTATAGCTCAGATAGTAATGGCAAACTTGCTTTTCAAAACATAGCCCTAAACCCTAAACCCTAAATCCTTAACCCTAAATCCTTAACCCTAAACCCTAAACCCTAACTTGCTTTTCAAAACAGCCCCAGTAGCAGCGACGCGGCAAAGATGATGCCACGCTTTAGCCGAGTTCGTCCCTCGTTGAGCTTCCTTGAGCTTACTGGTTTAGGGTTTGGGGTTTAGGGTTTGGGGTTTGGGGTTTAGGGTTTAGGGTTTAGGGTTTGGGGTTTGGGGTTTAGGGTTTAGGATTTAGGGAGCTTAGCCCTAAGGCTCCATGTAGGTACTATTTATAGGGTTTAGAGCCCAATGTAGGTCATTATCTATAGGGTTAGAGCCTCAGGGTAATGGTGCTTAAAGGGGAGTGGTGCTTAGGGTTTTGAAGTGCAGGCTGTGCGGGTTTAAGGTGCGAAAAGGGGAGTGGCGGATTGGATATCTGCAATGATCCCCAGAAAGTCTTCCTATAAGTAATGGTACTGATGTTGATGGAGGCAATCTTGCACCACTTAGAGCCCCTAAACTACGGTAATTCCTATCACTTTAGAGACTTAAGGTAATGTAGGATTTCATAGCTGTATGCTTTGAGCCCAAGGTCGGCGCTATTTGTATAGTATACTTGGATCCCTGGGGTGCAACATCAGTAAGAAAGTGGGGTTTAGGGTTTAGGGTTTAGGGTTGAAGGTTTAGGGCTTAGGGTTTGAGGTTTTGGGTTTAGGGATGCCAAAGTTCTAGGACACTAGGAAGGTAGTCACCAGGTCATTTTAGCTCGTTTCAGGGTTATGGGGCTATATGAGGTCTGGGTAGGGTTCCTTTGAAAGTACCCAATTGATACCCACACACACGCGCACACACCTAGAGGTTTATTTGATACTAGCTAGCGCTAAGACCGGACTCATTCTAACATGAGGGTTGTGGTAACTCCCATCTCTATAATGGAGAAACAAATGGAAAATCACATGGAACGCGAAATGGAAATGGGCTTTCTATTCTATAGCGATTTGTAGAGGGTTCGGGTGGCACGTAAGCTTAAGCCTTATAGTACCCACCCTGTAAGAGTCAAATGATAGCCATCGAGTCGTTTTATTTGGGAGGTTGCCCAAGTCTTGAGTCCTGGGTTCAGTGTTTAGTGTTTAGGGTCTAGGGTTTAGTGTTTAGGGCTTAAGGTTTGGGGTTAGAGTTTGGGGTTTAGAGTTTAGAGTTTAGGGTCTCGTCCCTCTGTGTCCAATTAACCAATAACCCGAACAGGGGTCATTTTAGCTCCTAAATGTTGGGCCCTAAGTCCAAGCCCCCTAAACCCTAAACCCAACCTGGGCCAGGATGACATCAAATCGGCTTTTGGGCACTGTGCATAGGACTAAAAACCCTAAACCCTAACTCCTAAACCCTGAACCTGATGGCTTTCAGTTTTGTGGCTACCTTTCTGATGGTCCGTGGGTATTATCGTTACTGTGAGCCACAGACGACACCTCTGAATCTTACTTTCAAGCACTCATATCTTATATCCCCGTTGACAGGCCCAGTACAATCTCATTTGTAACGCTTCAGAAGGAAGTTCCCTAACCTATAAGAGACCACAGGCCCTACCGTTTAACCCAGGATCCAGACCCTAAGTCCAAACGAGGCGAAACCAGGGATGGAGCGAACTTCCCAAATGCTTCAGGGTTTATAGTCCCCCTTAAGTAGATAGAATATAGCTTTGGGTATATTATAACAAGATCCCCATATACCCCATATTCTATCTACTTCATGGGGACTATGGGGTTTGGGGTTGTCTACCGTACTGCACAGAGCAGCTGTCATTCTGAAGTATAAAGATCACCTGGATTTCTACAACACTGCCTAGAAGCAGACGGTATCTACAAATTTGCAACCTTAGACCCTGAACCCAATGCACTGCTTCTGCTCCAGGACTTGCAGGCGCTGCACGGAAGACCAGGCCGGCGCCTCGCTCTGGTAGGCTGTGAGACATTCCCTAAGGGTCCAAGGAGCCAAATAATAGGGTTTTAGGGCCCAAATACTCTGATATTACTGGTATTTGGGCCCTAAAACCTTATTATTTGGGTCCTTGGACCCTTAGGGATTCTTTCACACTCGACTCCTCCTTGACGAACCTTGGAAAGGCCTGCGGCGAAGCAGGCGCCCGGCATCGGGGGTGTGACCCGATCTTGCAGCGCGGGATGTATGTCTTCATTGCTTGCGCGACTGCCATCGCAATTCTCGTGTCTTCTTATCTGCACTCACAGGAGCATCCCTGATCCCCAGCAAAATCTGACATTCTCCTTACTTCCCACTGAGTCTCTTTAGATTACTGGGGCGCTGCTAGGGCATTTAATTTTATGAAACAAGCTACAGTGGTAATATGGGTATGTAGTAAGTAGCAGAGCTTGCCCGTTCTGGCAGCTAAATCTAGGTTCCTTAACAGCAACCCAGTTTCGGGTTTAATTGGAGCTGAAGCTCTGCAATCATTCCATACATGGGAGGTCATGGGAACCTAGTAAGCAGGTTCTTAATCCCTAAAAGCCATATAATGACCCCAGTTATCCCTACCATTGACCTACTTGCTAAGTCCCCTTGACCCTCCAAGTACAATATTCTTCCTGGACCTGTGAGCTCGCAGCTTCACCCCACAATGTGAAACCGACTTCCTCCATAGAGTTTGGTATAGGGTAGAAGTTTTACTGCTGGGCTCTCACACGTAATGATAGACTCATACGCGGAAAAAAATCTCAACAACAGTAAGGCTAGTTGGTGACAGTAGCTCTGTAAAAAAAACAAGTCCCTTCTAGCCGAAAGAAAGCCCCTGCTGGGCAGAAACTGAAGCCCTTCATGCCGATCCTGCATCACTAGTCCTACACCCATGCCGACCCAGAAACTGAAGCATTGACGATCAGCCTCACTATCGGGATCCCCAAGACGCAGCGGACATGCTTGGGAAGCTCGAAAACCTAATCCTGAAGCTCTAAACCCTATATCTCTATATATATATACATATATATATATATCTAGAGAACCAGAGAGAGAGAGAGAGAGAGAGAGATATATATATATATATACATATATATATATACACGTATATTCCCCTATATCCCCTTTGAGGTACACCTACTTTACAGCAATCCCCATTCTGATTCATCATATCCAGGTCACTGGGCGAGCTCCTCGTTGCCGATCGTCTTGGCTGCTGTGGACAGCTCCCGAACCAGCTCCTTCGAAACACGCTTTAAGCCCTAAACCCTAAACTCTAAACCACGTCTGCCCACTATCAGGATCCAATCAGCCCGAAGTAGATACTACCTACAGACTTCGGAGCCGAAAACGTGAGCAATTTGCAGACTTGGAGCCCCCTCCTCCCTTGAAGCCCTAAACCCCGTTGAGGGTTTACGGTTTTGAGTTTCTCTACCTCAGCCGCGATGCGTTTTATGAGGGATGCCTGCGTGCTGCTTGGATGAGTCCGGCGCATCCCAGGGTTTGGGGTTCAGGGTTTAGGGTTTACCTAAGCCCCAAATGTATGTAAAATGATAGCCCTAAACCCCAAAAACAGTCCAAAAGGCCATAATTCTACACGCTTTTGGGGTCCTTACGGTTCTGGGGCTTCGGGGTGGTTTGTAAATGGATCCGCGTTGGGATCTTGATAAAACGTGGACCATACAGCATGAACCTACCTAGGCCTCTACACTCTACCCCCTTTTTAAGACACATAGTTTTGTATATACAAGATACCAAACATAAAGGTATACAAGAATACCTGAGACCATAATTCCCATAAATACTCTGTTCAGGGCCACCCAGGATTCCAAAGTTTAAGGGCCCTAAACCCTAAGCCCTAAACCCAGGGTTTAGGGCTCAGCGGCGCTAAGGCTTATTCTCAGAAATCCCTGGAAGACTCGGTAGGCAATCTGAGGGGTGATTTTGGTGATTGCACCAAGTGAGATCATAGCTATCTTATCAAAAAAACGACAACCGAAGGGGGTTATGTAAGCTTACTCTTTGTTGGGGATTGCAATGCAGAAGCTCGTGAGGGCGCGGCATAAGCCTTCCTCCTGACCCGCGGAAGAATGAAGCCCTGAAGGGGCAATTACATTCGGCCATTCCCACTTACAATTGCAGTTATACACCACAAAAACTACCAGGAGATATAAGAAGTGGCGTCAAAATTACTTGTTGGTTCTCTCTTGTTCTTCTGAAAATAGAGCGTCCCCTATCGATTTCCACGTTTTGGGGAGCTTCTCGTCCTTGCTTAAATGATTACGCCTATCGTTTTAGGACGTCCCCTATCGATCTTGGGGATTTTGGCGCAACAACTACCGCCTAGACTAAATGAAATAAACGGTAATTTTGACCGTGACTCATGATCGCCCCAAAATAAACCCAGTTCAAGGGCAGCTGGAATGAGGGAGACTGAAACGACAGGTATCCAATGCCCTAAACACTGAACCCTAGACCCAGAACCCAAAACCTTATAACCCCTAAACTCCTAAACCCTGAAACTTGAGCCCTCAACCCTCAACCCTACACCTTGATACCTAAACCCTGAACCGTAAACCCTGAACCCTAGAACCTAACCCCTAACCCCTAAACCCTGAACAGCCCTAATTTAGGAGCCAGGTAGAGCAGAGTCGACCCGCTCACAGCGTGCTACAAATAACGCCAAGTGTCCAAGGTTAAAGATGTAGGATTTAGGGTTTAGGATTTCGGGTTTAGTGTTCAGGAATCAGGGTTTAGGGTTGGCTTCTTGGGATGTGGGGAGTCAGAGCAGCAGTACAAGTGTTGGAGAAGTATGTGAATAATGAGCACGTTCAGGCAAAGTCACCTGGCATGGAACCTTATAAGGTTTAGGGTTTAGGGTTTTGGCACCTTCAAGGACCCATTTTGGGTAGAGATTATACTACGTCACCTAATATTTAGGAGTACCAAAATGGGACCCTAATTTTGGGAACTACCCGTATGAGCAATAGCCTAAACTCCTTAAAGGGAGTTACGTTATATACGGGGTTCCATACCCTAGAGCTCCAACCCACCAGTTTAACGAGGTGGTTCAAGTAAACCACGCAGAAAACTGAAACCGCTGTGAAAACTGATTCTTCCAGAAACAGCTCTGACCTATGCGCGACATGAGCGCAATACTAATGCAGAAGGAGTCGTTTCGATTTGTTGAAATGTCTGAGTTTCCAGGTTGTTTTCACTGCTAATAAGTTTGACAGATTTTTGGGTTGGTTTTACGGTTTTCTGGGTAGGGTTTACGGTGTTTTTATTGTCTTTTTACGGTGTTTTTACGCGCATTGTTTTTCTTGGCGCAATTCGCATACTTGCCCCGACTTGTTCCGTGTATGTGGCTTACATCGGCCACTGATTTGGACTGGTCGGCGACTTCCGGGTGAAGCTAGAAGAAGGAAAAATCTGAGCCCACCAGTTAAACGGCTGAATTAGCAACCCACCAGTTAAACGAGGTGGCGGAAGTCTAGGGTATAGGGGAGTAATTAAGGGGGATACTAGACGTTTAGACTAAAGCTCATATCTCCCCAAACCCAGAATCCCAAACTTCACGTCTCTATAGACCCTAAAGCCACAAACCAAAAATCATACTATGCTCGACCCCATACCCTAAATCACAACACCCTCAACCCCAACTGACAAAATCCCCGGGCCACAAGTACCTAAACCCTAAACCCTAAAGCCTAAAGCCAAAACCCTGAACCCTAAACCCTAAACCCTAAACCGCGTGGCTGACACATTTTGGGGCTCCTCGAGTCGTCGGATCACCCGGACCACGCTACCTGCTCTCCGGGTTCATAGCTCAGGGGTCATAGGGGGATGTATAGGGTTTAGTGTTTAGGGCTTAAGGGTCCAAGGACCCAAATAATAGGGCTTCAGAGCCCAAATACCATTCAGATTATAATATTTGGGCTCTAAAACCCTATTATTTGAGTCCTTGGACCCTTTGGGTCATAGCTCAGCCCATACGCGGTTTAGGGTGTAGGGTGTAGGGATTATGTTCAGGGTTTGGGGTTGAAGATATAGGGGTTATATAAGCTTATAGGATATACAGGGTTTAGGGTTCAGGGTGTAGGGCTTAGGGGTTAAGGATGTTACGGCTTTGGCTTCAGGAGGCGCCTTCACTGTTTGAGATTTACCCGGCTGAGCTCCAAATAGCACGAGTTAGGTTCTGTTAATACTATTCATGGACTTTCGTGCCCAAAGTTTTCGTGGGCTAGTCTTCAGGCTTCCAACATTCATGGACTGTGGGGCCCAGAACACGTATGGCTTATAAAAGTGGAACTTTCATTGTTTTTGTTTTTGTGACATTCTTGACCTGCAGCGGCCAGGCTTGGGGAATGGGGGTTCGGGGATGGTAGGGCTTACCTTAAGACCCCGCAGGCCTTTAGTTGAAATACTTCATATAAGGGTTGAAACCATTGTGAAGCCCCAGTACGATTCCGAAATTAATGAAGGTGCTTCCCAGGTTTTGCAGGATTTCGTCCGTCAACGGTAGAAAAACGGTTTTCCAGATACCTTTTCGTAAACTCATAAACCTCCTCACCTAAAACCTGAATCGCAACCCTAAACCCCTAAACTCTAAACAACCCTAAACCCTGATTTGCAAAAGCTCCAAACCCTAGACTCTACGCCTCACCCCCAAGATTCACATTCGACAGCATTTACAGGAGGATGGAGCAAGTAACCCTGGGCCTCCACGTCCGGGTTTAGGGTTTAGGGTTGAGGGCTTAGCAAATAATAACTATATTAAGCCCTAAAGTCTATCAATAATACCTACCTAAAGCCTATCAATAATACCTACCTTAGGCTATTTGGAGCCCCAGGTTTAGGGTTCGGGGTTTGTAGGATCAGAGCATAGGGTCCTATAGGTTTAAGCCCTAAACCCTGAACCCTAAACCTTGAATCCTAAACCCTAAGCCCAAAACTGTAAATCCTGAACCCTGAACCCTAAACACCTTTAAGGTCCTAGGCATGGTGCTGTAGGATTTATGGTTCCAAGTTTCGGGCACTAGCTATAGTCTGAACTCCTAGGGGTTTAGGGATTAGGGCTTGGAGTTTAGGGTTTAGGATTTAGGGTTTGGGGTTTAGGTATTGGGGTTTAGAGTTCAGGGTTTCGGGTTTAAGGTTTGAGGTTTAGGATTTAGGGTTTAAGGTTTGGGTTTCAGGATTTAGAGTTTAGGGTTTAGGGTTGAGTTTAAGGTTTAGGATGTAGGGTTTAGGGTTTAGGGTCTGAACTCCTAGTACCCCCTTAATCACCCCCAAAATACTCCCCTATATAACTCCCCTTAAGGCGTTTAGATTATGGCTCACATGTTCGGAGGTCCAGGGTAATGAAATAGAAGAATCTTCCTTTACTACAAGCCCGAGGCCCCTAAAGCCTAAACCCCCAAAACTGGTTGCTGTTGGAGACCCCAAGCCTTGGAACAATCGTAACGACGGCTAGCGGTTTCCGAACAGGGTCAGAGGGGCTTAGAGCTTAGGGTTTAGGATTTAGGGTTCAAAACTTAGGATTTAGGGTTTAGGCTTTCCCAAAATCAGTGGTACCTTCCTGGAGGTAGCAATATTGAGGGGGCCTATTCTAGATTCCTCTTTTTATGGCATCATCCATGTGGACATACAGCGTAAAAGCTCGCGCCCGCACAACTACGCTCATACAGTTGCTTGTACATGACAAACCCGGACCCTTATACTATACTTATACAAACAGCCCCGAACCCCGAGCCCGGACACCGAAGCCCTGAAATCATTCCCTCATCACCCTTGTATGCGTACTTTGACGCTCGAATTTCCGGTGTGTATGATATTCCGGGTCATTCAGCATTCCCTAAGGGTCCAACTACCTAATAATCATATACTTACCCCAAACCTGTACTACAATTACTATTACCAAAATCCCAAGCACCTAATCATTGGGTACTTGGACCCTCAGAGATTGTGAGCATCAATCGCAGAAATCCTCTGGAAAGGTAGGCCTTCGTAGAGATTGCACTGGTTCCTGCAAACGCATGAGGTGCGAAGGTCTCAGGCTAATTAGGGGGTCCCAGGTTTTCTGTGAGGGGCCTTGGACTTGAGTCGCATAAAATAATTCCTTTAAGAAGTTTGGTAAATAAACTAGGCCCCCAACTTTAAAATCTAAACCCTGAACCCGTTTGGAAGTAAGTTTCTCAACCCATTAGCAACGCCGGGGTCCCATAAATCAAGCTAGGTTGGGGGCTGCGGGTCGGAAATAAGGGTACTGAAGCATTGCAGAGACAAGGGTTTTGGGGGGGGCGTTGCAGGCGTTCTATGGGGAGGCGTGCATTAATGCGACAACGTCCTAAACATTACACGCTAGATAGTGCTTTGCAGGAACAACGACCCTTCTTAGTTTCTGGGCGTTGGTTCTTCGGAAGTTGCATACGATAGGGTCCTGAGAAGCACCATGTGAGGCCTTGACATACCCACCATTCCTGTCTAAGGAGAGTCAACGCGGGCTAATTCAAACACGTACACTAGCTACCCTAACCGCTAAACCGACTAGACCAGGCCAAAAGCTATGTTCAGTCCTTACTTTCCACGTTCTTCATATTACTGGTGCGTAAACGGTAGTGGTGGGAGTGAATATGGGGACGATTATTCTGCACGAACAGGTTTACAGGCTTACGGGTATATTTGAAGATTATACTGGGATCATTAGCCACTCCCCCTCTCCCTTTTCAACACAAGTGCCTCATTGCTTGCATGAAGAAGACAATAGGATGCAACATGTCTAGGGCCTGGGGACTAGCTCGAGTGATGTCTGGAGAGGGCTGTCGTTTCTAGGGATTTTGTGGACCTGAAGCTAACTACTTCTTAACAAACCTTCAATGCCCAGTCCTGCAATGAACCTCCACACAAGCTTCCCATAATGCTTCTTCACGACAACGCTTTAGCGCAATCCTTCCCTTGATTCCCCACGCAAGCACCCTGCCTTCCCCAAATACCAACACCCAAGCCCAAAAACCCAAAACCCCAAAACCCAAACCACAAAATCAAAACCCACAAACGCTAAGCCCTAAAACCTTCAAAAGCCAAAGCTTCAAGTTCCCCAACCATCCAAAATGTAAGCTCCCAGCAAGGACACAAGTTGGTCCCAGCTTTATCCACTCCCCAAAATACGCCCGTCATTCCCTGCTTTTGATATGGACAGCCCCCCCATCACCTCATGATAGACAACCCACTATTCTCAGAGTTTATACTTCGAGTCATGCAACATTTTAAGACTCAGCAAATTTAGGAAAACATTTTCGCAACGTGGGATATTCCCAATATGTTGTTCCCGTCTACAGGGCACAAGAAAACTGATGTGCATATATCTGACAAACGCAAAACTATTTATTTCCTGGACGTGAGATTTAAAAAAATCTAGGTTCCATGTATGCATATATGTATATATAGTAGTTGCACTAAAATTCTAATGTGTTCCTTAATAGTTCCCCCTATATAGACCCGTGTAGGTCCCCTCCAAAATCCTCAACCCTAAAGCCTATAGCTTACGTAGACACCGTTCAAAGCGAGGCCCAGGGAGGTCGTTGCTATTTGGTCCCCTATAGCCACGCGGTTGAAAGTTTTGGGTTTGCTTGCCTCCTGGCCCTGTATTATTATCCTTGGATGCCTCCGTAGGTTTAACTACTCAAACAAAACCTGGAATAACTGGAGTCAACAGTAGGCTAGGGTTTAGGGGCTGATGGCTGATGTTTTCGGCTTCGTCTGAGGGATAATCCAAAGCCCTACCCAAATAATAGGGTTCTAAGGCCCAAATACTATAATATTAATGGTATTTGGGCCCTAAAACCCTATTATTTGGGTCCTTGGACCCTTAGGGAAGGAAAAGATCGATTCCCACTTCGGACCCACGTCAATTTCTTGCAGCCAAGCATCATGATCTCGTGGAAGCGTTTGCCCTCCAACCAGCCCAGTACCACCTTCACGAAAAACCCAAGTTTGGGAGTTTCCCAATCCCTAAACCCTAAACCCAAATACACCCCAAAATAAGGGAATCCTTACTCTGGGTTCCCCCAAAAAAGGTACCCCTAGACCCTAAACCCTAAACCCTCACCCTAAATCCTAAACCCCCCATTTAGGGGTCCCTAAAAAGTCCCCAGGAGGGAGCCCTACTTCTGCGGCCAAACAGAGAAACGCGTGTAGAGTTAATGGTTTCGGGTTTTAGGGTTTTGGGTTTAGGGTTTTAGGGTTTTAGGGTTTTGGGTTTTAGGGTTTAGGCTTTTAGGGTTTTGGATTTTTAGGGTTTGGGTTCTGGGGTTTTGGGTTTACAGTTTAGGGTTTAGGTTTTAGGGTTTAGGGTAAGGGTTTAGGGAAGTTTCAAATGCGGAGTTACCAGCTGGGTACCCCCCTTGCATAAGACTTATATGGGGCGTCTAGGAATCCTTCCCCTTTTGAGCCCAAGAACCCTAAACCTTGAGCAGTAAACCGCCGTCCGGTGAGATACAAGTGCTTCTGGACTTTCCAACTCTCCCTGCGACGCATCGGAATACTCACGGTTAAACATCTTCGTCAGCTGCTCGGGGACTTCTTCGTGAATCATGCGTGCATAGCTATCTCACGCCATGGGCGGCTGAGTCCATGAATCTTGGTACACGAAGTGGATGAAATAATGCTGCGGATCAAACGCCGGCATCATGTCTAAATCCTACACCCTGAACCCGAAGTCCTAAATCCTGAATCACCCTCTTGTAGAAGCCTTAAGAGGCATCCGTAGCTTCCCCTTGCATTCCCCACATGAGCTACAGTCAAGAGGGCATCATCCGTAAACTTAATGCACGTGAGCTCCCTATCAGGGACTACATTAAGGGTCCCTTGGCAAGGCTGACATAGCTGACATATGTCTCTACAGTTCCCTTGTTTCAAGATTTAGGATACAGCGTTTTAGGGTTTAGGGCTTGGGTGTTTTAGGGCGTTAGAATGTAGTGTGCAGGGTTTTAGGGTTTAGGGTTAGGGCTTAGCTTACGAACCTAAGTCATGGAAGGGGTCCAAGTACTGAAGTTTCTAGTTGCCTCAGACGGCTGAAAGCTGGGATCAAGGAAGGTGGGGTAGAGGAACTCATCATCCGTATGAAGCCCTAAGGGTCCAAGGACCCAAATAAGAGGGGTTTAGGGCCCCACTACCAATAACATTATGGTATTTGGGCCCTAAAACCCTACTATTTGGGTCCTTGGACCCCTGAACCCTACATATCCCCCTATAACCCCTTTAAAGGGACCCTATTAGTCGGGTCCCTGGACCCTTAGGGAAAGGAATTTACAACAGATTTCCTTCAACCCACCGACTTGGAGGCTCCACTATTTATAGCTGCGCTTATAATCCTGCTCATTACCCCACCCTAAGGGTCCGAGTACCTAATAATCAGGTACTTGGGTTTTGGGTAATAGTAATTGTAGTACAGGTTTGGGGTTAGTATATGAGCTACATTCTAAACTCCTAGTATCCCCCTTAATAACCCCATAGTAAGTCCCGTATATAATCCCCTATATAACCCCATTTAAGGAGTTTAGATTATAGCACATATGATAATTAGGTACTTGGACCCTTAGGGCCAGGTTATAAGAAGCCATAGACGCCTAAACCCTAAACCCTAAACCCTAAACCCTAGGGTCCGGTTATAAGAAGCCATGGAAGTCCGGTTAAGAAGTTGGTTTTGCGTCCCATGAGCCTGCAAGTACCTTCATCCCACCTTGTGACCCCTAAAACCTAAACCCTAAATCGTAAACCCGAGCCCTTAGGGTTTGGGGTTTAGGGGTTAGGGTCCTAGGCCCTAAATCCTAAAAGCTCAGCCCATTAAGCTCCTTAGCGCGGTTAAGGGAATGTTGGGAGCTACGATGTGGGGTAGCCTCGAATAAGGCTTAAACAAGGCTGACACGGGGAGACTAGGATGATGTCAATTTCTATGGAAGGCTTAAATGGGGGAAGCTATGCAAAAGAGGGAGACATGGCCATATAGGAGAGACGGCTACTTTGAGCAACACCCTCGGACCTCTTTCCTACGCTGAGGATGACCAGCAACGCTTCATCAGAAAGCGGCGCTTTAGGGTTCGTACCGGTTACGAATCAAAATCACAACGGTTGATACTCAACTTTCTGCAAGCCTCCAAACACCTTGCATCAAAGCAAGTATCGTATTGGAGTAGACTACAAACAGGCCCCCTATACCCCTTGGTAATTTCAAGATTCTGAAGTATGCTGCAACTGCCCCGTCCCTTCAAGTCACGTGTTCAAACACTGTAGAGTCAAGGGTCCAACAAACGGAATACTAAAAGTTTGGGCCGAATGTACTTCAAGGAGCGCACTTGGGCCAGCTATTTGCCGTTAATTCGGTACTTGGACCCTGAAGGGTTCAGGAATTAGGGTTGAGGGCTATTCGCGGTTAACTAGGTACTTGGACCCTGAAGGGTTTAGCGCTATGACATCCCCACCACACCTGCAAAGCGGGTAAACATTGCCCGAAATGCCCAATGAAGCCAATTGGCTAGACATATGCAGCGTAAAGTAACACCCTACACCCCGAAACTCCAAAAATTGACCCCTCCGCACCCCTGAACCTTCTCACCCTTCAACCCCTAAGCCCTAAACCCCTAGCCCCTAAAACCCTAAAATCCTCAACCCTAAAACCCTGAAACCCTAAGCATCTAATTCCCCGTAGCCTGCAAAACCCCCAAGACCCCACCGATCGCCCTGCTGAAAAGTGCCTCCATGAGCTGCGGCTTCAGCTTCTGGACATACTCCTCACAGATTAGGGGGGTAGGGTTTAGGGTTTAGGGTTTAGGGTTTTTAGAGTTTAGGTTTACCCTAAGGGTCCAGGGACCCAAATAATGGGATTTTAGGGCCCAAATACCATTAATGTTAATGGTATCTGGGCCCTAAAGCCCTGTTATTTGGTTCGTCCTTGGACCCTCATTGTCAAGTGTTTAGGGTTACGAGGTTTGGGGGGCTTAGGATTTAGGGGTGAGGGTTTGTGGTTTTCTGGTGGGCTTACGCGTTTGGGATTGGGGTTCAGGGGGTGCCTTTTCCTTTTTGTAATCTTTGTCCTTTACCATGCAGGAGGTGCAAACCCTTTGTCCTGTCAATCATGCTGGATAGCTTGACAGAAGAAATTTTCGCATAAGTCCTTGATATCCTGGGAATTTCGGTAGCTTAGGGGTCCTAAGCGGGGCAGGATTTCCTCAATCAACAGTTGCTCACGGGACAGCTGTCTCAGAGACAGCTCTGAAGCGCAGGATTTAAACAGCATGCATGGCATTAGACGCGTTTTCCCAAGAAAAATCCTACCCCTAGGCCGAACCTTATATCGCCGCCCCTAGACCTTGAACTCTCATCCCGAACCCGTCTTAGGGTCTCAGGTTTAGGTTTATAGTCCCCCTTAAGTAGATAGAATATGGCTTTGGGTATATTGTAATAAGATCCCCATATACCGCATATTCTGTCTACTTAAGGGGGACTATAACCCTAAACCCTAATCCCTGAACCCTATAATCCCCAAACCCTAAACCCCAAAACCTAATCCCTAAACCCTAAACTCTAAACCTTAGGGTTTAGGATGGTTTAGGTGAATTGTCCACGCTCCTCCACGTCTAGAGGAATCTTGTTCTCCACCTAGGCTGCGGGTCCGGCAAGGGCTTCGGGTTTAGGGGCTACATACTGTAGAGGGCTGATGACTTTTAATAGGGACAAGAGAGGACGCATGCAGTGCAGATAGAATCCACACAACACGTAGGGACCTTAAAAACTAGATAGATAGGGTTTGGGACATATTCTGCTGTGGTACTATGTGGGTTCATGATGTATGTTCCTTAGGTCTTCAGGCCACTTCATTACTTAAACCATCCTTGTTCCCCTAGGAAGAAAGAGCAGCCCGTGGTGACTGGATACTTCTCCGCACATCGGGCTAGGAAGGAAACACAGATTTTGCAATAATGTAAGAGGTCCACACCCCAACACATCTAAAAGGATCCATACCTAAAACCCATTTGTGAATGGGCATGGCCCTAAGTACCTTACACCATTGGAATTGCAGTGTCCCCCTTCTCCCTGCTAGTAGCGAATAATCAGCCCCTATTTCAGATTCACTTGTACGATGTTGGGAATATCCAATATTAGCCGAGCCGGGGTGGTCATACGTTGGAACCGACACCCCAAACCCCAAACCCTATACTCCAAAAACCACTACTGAAGAGAATTTGGCCAGTTGGAAGGCTGAAGCGCGCCCTAAACCCTAAACAGGGTTTAGGTTTTAGGAAACCCACAAGGGCGCCATAACGACGGCAGTCCTTTTAGGAGGGGGCTACATGAGATCCCACGGCCCAAACCCTTCGCCCACAAGCCCAAGACAGTTCAAAGGGCATTAAGGAAACCACCGTAGACCTGTAAGAAAAACACAACTTTTAATAACTTCCCAGTGGCTACACTACGAATGAGATTCAGAATTCCTGGGAAAATGGGAGGTTCAGGTAAGCCGGATCAAGTCTGAGCTTCGGGCCATAACTTCTGCTACGTTGCGCGCGATGCCTTTGCAGGTCTCGAAGGCCTGTGGCCACTCTTTCAGGGCTCATGAACCCACAGCATTTATAGGGTAGGGTGCAGGGTGCCCTAAACCCTAAGCCCTAAACCTTTAATTAACCTAATGTTTACGGGGTAAAGGGAGCCCAAAACCGCATAACTTCGGGGTTTAGGGTTGGGACTTTAGGGTTTAGGGTTGAGGCTTTAGGGTTGCGGGTTGAGGTTTTAGGGTTTATAAAGTTGAATATGCTCTCAAGAACGAGGATTGCTGTCTGTAGAACTGAACTATAGTCCCCCTGAAGTAGATCGAATATGGAATGGACCAATGTCATAAGAGGATCCCCATATACCCCCGATTCTATCTACTCGAGGGGGACTATCCATCTTCCATACTTCCCCAAGAATTAATACTTGCTTGGCGTTTCTACATAGTACGATACATAGTGATATTACGGTAGGGGTTTATCTAGGCGAGGAGACCCATAGATCTCCATTAACCCTACTTTCCATGGGTCGTTGACTTCAGGATTTCAGCTTGCGGCAGCTTGCGACCCTAAATTCCAAACCCAACAACCTAAACTCTAAATCCTAAACCCAAACTCCTAATCCCTAAATCCTCAACCCTAAATCCTAAGCCCTACATCCCAAGCCCTAAATCCTAAATCCTAAGCCCTAAACAGCCAACTCCCAACCTAACATGACAGGCTATACAAATATGGAACCCAATTGCAACTTATACCGCTTCTTGGGGGTTGTTGGTTTGGGGTCTGGCGTTGACGGCTTAGGAGGAGGGATCAAATACTTAAAGACCACAAGCACCAGACCCTGCACTCCAAACACCAATCCCTAAACCCACAACCCAGTCCCTAAACCCTAGGTTTAGGGTTTAGGGTTTACCGCAATCCCTGAAGACCAAAGTCGAAACCCTACTTTGTGGACCGTCTACTTACTAACGCGTCAGGGACCGTACCTACCAAGGGCGCAGTGAACTATAACGGCTTATTAAAGCTCATTAGGGGAATAGCACATTTTTACTACCCCACAAAATCCTTCCCCTGAACCTTAAACCCTAAAC